>JAYMFT010319688.1:0-10017 GCA_038088735.1 Panulirus argus | reverse complement strand
TAGCTTAAGCTGTGTGTGTGTGTGTGTGTGTGTGTGCTTGGGTACAACTACCCCGTGGCCGCGGTGCCACTTAGACGTGCATATGACCTCAAGTAAATGACCTGACCTGACCTGACCTGACCTGATTTTGGTGGCTACACTGGTCAGACGGACGACATCCGGGACATAAGGAGGTAGGAGTCCTTCGTTGTTGGATGCACGGTAGGAGCGGTTGCAGCTTATCCTGATTTCCCCTTGGGCGTGCCCACGACGCTGCCTCAGGTGCCATCCCGGTGACGGTCATACATAAGAGAGGCGGTGGATGTATCCACGTCACTCGTATACGTCTCAATAACTGGGCGAACACGGCACAGAATCAGTCAGTGGGGATCCACAAGGCACCCGAATACCTTAATTATTTAACAACTCGTATCACATCTCATTCGCAGCTCTCCGCTCCCTCAGCTGTCGTAAATCAATCCTTAATGTCAGCCATCCACATCCATAACATTTTTATTACCTCCAAAGACAGAGGAACTGTCATACAACATAATTGGGATTCCTTCTTGTATTGGGTTCAGTCGTCAGGACCGTACTGACAATACGGTCATACAGGCTTGTCTTACGGCAGAGAAAGACTTTAGCCGAAGCATAAACAGTAATGCTGTTAGGTACAAAATAATCTGTAATGCATTCGGAAACCCAGGTGAAAGTAGAGGTGCCTAGAAAACATGTATCGTTGACATAAAGCATTACAATAGGTTCTCTACCACTGAGATATTCTATGGTAATCATACGACCAGAAGCAGAAACTGTGATATTGCAAGGGCCAGGATTTAAGTGGGGCACATTTATATCTGACAGCCGGAACTTGCTCGTAAGTTAGGCAAAACTCAGTGAAGATTATGTTACCAGATATTATATTCATACGAGAAACCACTACAAAATGCATTTCAAAATAAAGTTAACGTACGCGTAAGATTCCGAGCCTCCAGGTCTCGTGCTTGAAGAACTCTGTGACTACAGTGACACGGACTTAAGTTGTTAAGGGCGTCTCTGCTCCTATACCGGGGCTCTGCAAGTCCGTGAACCTCACTGACGTAACTAGTTCTAACCATACCACCTACGTCTGCAGCGACTCTGTACACGGAAGTCTGTCGTGTGCGTGTGATGTCTTGCCCACGCCACAGCATGTGGGGCTGGTGAGGATTGCGATGAAACTGATTGAATTAAATTGGGCCCCAGCAGTGCATGTGGGCAGGCTGGTGTGCGTGGGGAGTGAGTGCATGTGAGATATCCCCTTTTGAGGTTGTGTTCAATAATGCAAGTTTTTCTGTTTTTAAACTGGTTGCACACACACACACACTCACACACACACACACACACACACACACACACTCTCTCTCTCTCTCTCTCTCTCATACAAGCACATATACACAAACATACACTCACACAAGCAAACAGCTAGACACTGTCAGTCATCATTCATTTCTATTTAAGGAAACGGGTGATCCTGCTGAAGCCGCCAATCTGTTACATGATTAGCATGTAAACATTCCTTGCATCCACGCAGGGACAATTACGACCTTATGTGGGGAAGTGGGAGTACGTCACACGCATCATCATTCTTTTTTTCTCTCTGGCAACAAAAATCAAATGAAAGGTTTCATACAATCCACTTAAGAGACCTTTCCAAGGTCTCTATATACCAAAGAAGTCGAGGGTCTCTTGCCCCGATTAACCCGCGTAATAATTTGTTCAGGAAATGAGATTCCCAAAGTTGTATGAATATGTAAAGACTAAAGCCTTTGTAAGGGACGACCTGGCTTAAGCTAGGGTAGACACACACACACACACACACACATATATATATATATATATATATATATATATATATATATATATATTATCCCTGGGGATAGGGGAGGAAGAGTACTTCTCACGTACTTCCTGCGTGTCGTAAAAGGCGACTAAAAGGGGAGGGAGCGAGAGGCTGGAAATCCTCCCCTCCAGTTTTTGCTTTTCCAAAAAGGGAGCAGAGAAGGGGCCAAGTGAGGATTTTCCCTCTACGGCTCAGTCCTGTGTTCTTAACGCTACCTTGCTAACGCGGGAAAAGGCGAATATGTATAAAAAAAAAAAAAAAAAAAAAAAATATATATATTTATATATATACACACACATATATATATATATATTACATCTGTCCCCAGGTAGGCTTTCAACCTGCCGGTGAGAACCGTCGTTGCCACCATTCCACAACATCTTGGACAACTTTGAGGTGTCTATCTAGTTCCCGAACTTCCCTCCTGGGAACCTCGCGCAGGGCGTCACAGCGCTCGGCCAGCAAGAGCTGTCACCACTGGTCTGGTTCCCGGCTCCCGCTGGGGTACCAGTGGCACTGGGCGTTGTCAGCATCAATAGACGCTCGTCCTGTACGTAACGAAACAATACCACTTCAACACGCTGGGCACTTAATCCTTCGCAAAAGCACCTACTCAAACCAGTTCATGACCAACTACTATCCCTCATGCAAAACCACTCATTCCTGACTCTCATTTCAGCGACTTCTAAATCTTTCCTGCCCAGTAAGTACAAACACAAACAGAACACATTTACACTGTAATGATTCGACAAACACTAAACAATCGCCTCTTCCCCCACACACCCACCTATCTTAACTGTATGTTCATCTCTGCCAGACAGACACCCATCTGAAACTACACTCCCCAGACACGTAGGAGTTACACCTTCTCGAGTACATTTTGGACACTGCCCAACCTTCTAACTTTAAAAGCATCGATCCATCGCATCACAAGACCTATCATGCCCAAGACCCAACTACCGCACCGAGAACGCTAAACGCTTACCCTTCCCCTGCCTCTTCTCAAACACAGAACCAATGCACTTCCTGACCTGTTGTTCCACCCGGCGGACATGAGTAGCTTCCGGAGCGCTGCTGAAGTCTCCATAGAAGGTTTCCTAAGGCAGCAAAGTAGTCACTGTAATTACTTATTTGTACAGAGGGAGGGAGAATTTCACAATCATTGGGCCTCAGTCTCTTGAACTTTCTATGCAGTCATGTAACCTTTAAAATGTTTGTTATTGCCGACATTTACAGTTTAGACGTGTGTGTGTGTGTGTGTGCTTCAATATTTTTTTTTTACAATAAACTAAAAAGTTTAAGAGTTCAGTAACAAAAATAACACGAGCCACTGGTTAGATAGCGCTATCCCTCGCGTGGAGAACACAGCTGCTTGATTGACCATCCTCGTTGGGCTGTGGCTGGATGAGACAAACATACGTACGGACGCTCCATCACGCACAGGTCACCTATAATTACAGGGTGTGCCATTCATTCTAATCTTATGTTATTGCGTTTAATCGTTCTTTGTTCCTGAATGATAATTAAACAATAGACGTTACCTGACACATCAAACACTCATCATACAAACGAGTAATGATTTGAAAACTATTCTCTGTCCAAAGGCAATGTCTGCCTCGTAGCGATTAACCATATAAAAAGAATGTAAGAAGTTTGTCAACAATTTATCACCTGAATATAAGTTAAGGCGAAACTCAACCCGTTTTCTTTTTACAATTACTCTACTCAGGTATTCCAGAAGGTATATGTGTATTCAAGATTACCCAAGACTTAAGACAGAATTGGGTTCTCTTCTTAGAACCAAACTGACAGAAAAAGAAAGAAATGTGCTGCGACATTTAAGGATTATTTCGATACTGAAATGGGAATAAAATGTCTTCCAAAAAGCTGGCCAATATCATGCGAATAATGATAGTGTGTTTACCAATGTTAATGTATAGTTTACCCCGACTGACAGTGATTGATGGTTCTGGTGTGTTTTGTTTCGTGATTTACTCAACTGTTTTCCAGTGACGGGACCTGAATGCATTTTTGGAAATTCGTTCGTCAGAATGCTATTTCAGAAAAGCAGTAATTCTTTTCTCCTTTTAGATTATAGTAGTTGAAGGATATATTACCTGCCAAAGTAACAGAGTTACTTTGTTACAGGAGAGGATGGCAGGTGAGACTTGTCATGCTCAATGAGTCTATATATTATGAAATGATGGCTTCATTACCAACAGAATTTCCTTCTCTGATAGTGCTAACGTTTGAGAAATTTAGTTCATAAACTTTCTCCGTCTCAGCAGCAGATCTTATATATCTATAATCAGAATACAAGGGCCATACACACACTAAGAGTGTATGTGGTATTAGAAATATATGTGGCACCTGAGAAAGTTGTCCAAGATTTTTTCGGTCGGTGGTTATGTAAACAGGAGAAGAAATGGGAGAAAAAAATGGTGATGTCGCTATATTTTCCGTAATGTTATGGTTATGATTGAGTGGGATGATTCTACACCAGTCCTGTTCGTGGTGTTGGTAAATACCATCCATGTTAGGTCCAAAAGGTTCATACAGCCCTTCACTATTGCGTTAAACGATTCAAAAACGATATAATAGTCCCTAATGGTGGAAATCAGAATTATTCATTTGTCTGAGTTGAAATCAGAGGTACTGTAAAACCATCTGAGATGTTTAAGCAAATAGCAAGTCGGTCGACCAGTAAGCCTTTTGAGAACAGACTTTAAATGTCAACTGGTGCCACGGCTGCGGTAGGATGATCAAGGCTCATTACGTCCATAACAAATGTAAACGACGTCGTCCCCTCGTACTGATTATATGTCCTCCGCAACAAATTGGGCTCAGGGAAATTTGCTGCTTCATAATTTACCAAAACTGCTGAAAGAAAATGAGATCTGAACCAGGTGTTGTTATGAGCTGCCGGGGGTGAACCACAGGGACGCCCCTGGGTCCCATTCTCTGTTTCTTTCTGTATGTTGTATATTATGGCGTTACGGTGTTACGGTATTACAACGTTACGGTGTTGCGGTGTTCGAAAGGTAATGAAAAATTCACGAGTCACTGTTGTGGGGAGGTGAAGACCCCTACAAAGAAGTGTACTGTGGTAAAAAAAAAAAAAAAAAGCGAAAATGAAGAGTAGCGTAAATGTCTTAAACCAAGGCAATTCTTTCTTTCTTTCTTTTTTTCCTCCTTTGTGTTTTTTCTTTTGTTTTATCATAAATCTTTAGAAACAGAAAACTGACACGGGTCAGAGAGCGCCAACACTCTCTCATATGTACTGTCTGGAGTTACTGGTATATGAAAATAAAAATAATGCAGGAAGTTGTATCCTGCAGGAGAAAGTTAGCCAAATACTTTCAAGATGTCGCTGAAGTTTTAAAAGAAGTGTCGATGTTTATATACAAGCAAAACTTGACGACTTCTGAGTTACTGAGACTTGCCTTAACCTGCATCCTGTCTTTGGACGCCTGCAGAACCCAGAAAACACAAAGAAATGTAACTGGAGACTCGAGTCCTTTGTGGATGTGTTTGTGGACGTAAGAAGCTTTACTGTTTAAGGAGATAAGGATAGAGATTAAGTTTACTGGTAAACGCTAAGAACTTAAATGCCATCCAACACTATTGCATCATGTGGGTCGTAAAACACCCCATGTAAAGTGATCGATGGCGATCTGTTCGTGATACCAATCCATAGCCTGCATCTCCCGTGTATCCTTGACATTCTCTCTCCCCGACCAAGAAGGCAACAGCTGTTCCTCCTCTGCATAAACTATAAACACCTTGCAGTTTTCTATAAAGGCTCAGGAGCCTCTGCTCTTCACGTACGATAAAAGTATCCTACCAAAACTCCCCTCCCTTCCCTCCTCCAGGGTCCTGTATGGTCTTTTCAGGGTTCGTGTTAATCATCAGGCTACCCTCACCTTTGTCATGATGACACTAGAAACTTACAAGTATGGTGGCTACGTTTTTAAACGAACTTGGAATACTTATATCATAATTCTGGAGATGATGTACTCCCGTAGTCACGTTATTGAATTAACATCGTCAGTGACATGAAAGTTACCTTTTTATAGTCTGTTGAGAGCGGCCTCCTCCGTTGTTGCTCATTAAACTTTCACAAACATGGTTCTGCCGTGTCCATCAACCCACAACAACAAATGCCCCTCGGAGTTAAGACCCCTGGCATCAGAACGAGGAGCTCGACATCCACTGACACTGCCCAGGTTTTATGACGACAAAATTTGTTCCAATACAAAAAAAAAAATCGACCTTTACTCCTTGTGAAATATATCGAATAAGTCACTGTCAAGTACGTGTGCGTGTGCGTGTGTGTGTGTGAGAGAGAGTGAGAGACATAGAGATAGATAGAGGGAGAAATAGGTAGATAGATAGAGAGAGAGAGAGAGAAAGAGAGAAAGAGGCACACTGATATGTGTTGATGCTATTGGTTTTAATGCCTGTCATCAACTAAATGTCATTAAGCCGGAATCCGTTCCATTTTTCTACCATATAAACTCAGATCTTAACAATATTTCAAACAGATACACACTGACATGAAAGACATATAAACAAATATGGCTGAGATGTCTTACACTTCCTGGAGTTTTATGTTAAAGTTTGCCAGAAAGTTTTCTTGAACCCACTTCCAGTTTATAGAAGTTTCCACTGAATTTCAGAACAAAGTGTTAGTAACTTTACAGGGGAGGTTGGTGCCTCTCCCTCGAGGAGGAGTTTCAGAACTCTTATTCCAGTGTTCCGTTCCCATATTCCTCCCTCCCAGTCAAGTGTTCCGTTCCCATATCACTCCCTCCCAGTCAAGTGTTCCGTTCCCATATTCCTCCCTCCCAGTCAATTTCGTGTTACAGTGCAATTAAAGTTTTTTTTTTTCTCTCGCAGACTCTCTGAAAATACGATATTGTTACCAGAGGGATAATCCACAGGTTTGTGTTCTCCTTTTGAACAACTCCACCTGCCTTTGAACTACTCCATCACCAATGAAAACGCTTGTGCACTGATAACCAATCTGGGCTTTTTATTAATCAGTTTACAAACACCGTTACAACGAAGAACGAAATTGCCCAACCAGGTCTCAGACACCAATTCCGGCAGCTCCAGTTATGTGGAGAGTGAACAGTCGGAGCAAAAGTTGCCTAGACCCTCGAAAAAGATAACCTATATTCCGCGAAAGAACGACCTCGTTTGTGTCTGTTATTGACCTATTTCGAATAACTAATTGCGCCTGCACAACACAGTTCGAATCGAGTTCACAAAACCATTCGAAAAAAAAGGGATATTACTATTTTTTTGGCGCCGAAATTCCCATTAAAACTTAGAAGCGTTACAGAAAAAAAATGAAGGCGTGCTACAATGTGCATTTATCCCCTCACTACCAGCCCTTCCAGGGAAGGTGCTTCCGTGTTTCGGAATGTGATTCGTGACACTTGCTATTGACCCTGGCCTGGAAGTCTGTCGACGACCAGTGCCCAAAAAAGGTTGAGGTTAACATTCGTACCCGTTTTATTGATCTGGTGTTGACCGAATGTTGTTTTCCCGTTACGTCATATTGCATGATGCATATTGCACTGATGCAGTGAATCGAGACTTATGAACGATGACAACAAATGAAAATTGCTACCTCCTCTTTGTTTCCTGACATCGAACGATTATGCTCAAGGCTAAACTGCTTGGTCGGGACGATCCTTGAACATAAGAGTATGACCTTTGGTTATGATGGCCTAGTCTTTAACAGGGGTCAGGTCAAAGACTAAGCCATCATACGGAGGGGACGTAATGTCTTGTTGCAGGCGTCGCAATGTATGGTTTGTGGATCGTACCTCTGTGCCTCCGGGGCTAAAGCGTTGACTTCCGTTGATATTGGGTCATTCTCGTGAATGAAGCTGATACAGAGTTTTCTTTATTCTGTTTCATTATATATGTAGTTATATATTTGTATTCTGTTGCCTCATACCTGATGGAACGGTCCAGTAGTTCTTGCCGCTGAGTCCTTGAACATCAAACGTACGTGCTCAGTCATTTATATATTCCGGTGATAACGTACAGTTTATTTATTTTGCCGCTGATATCTGATAGAGCTTTCAAGGTTGGCTGGTTAGTTGGTTGGTTGGGCTTTAGGCCTGTCAGCTGCCAGGGTCACCGAGGCCGTCAACGTCAAGCTAATTCCACCAACCGAAAAATCCTTGACACCTTCTCCAGGTGTTGTGGATAATTCTAAGATGACATTCACTGTGCATGTGGTCCATTAGCTTCCAAATAATGTCATTGCAAAGAATTATGCACATATTGTAAGTCAAAGAAAACATCAAAACTACGAGAATGTACATGATAGTGTATGTGAAATTAAATAAGCTCTGGCATTATCACAAAGTTCATAGGGCACACAGAGACTGTATCTGTGTGGGAAAGAAAGATCATTTATTATAGGAATAAATCCATCAAAACCAAGAGTTCTGAAGGTCCTCGTGTTGGGCAATATTTGGAAGGCAGGATATGTTGTGGTTTGTGCTCCGTCCAGAGCCAGTAGAGAGCACAGGGCCAGTGAGAGTTTTGAACTAAATTTCCAAACGAACGATTTCATCATTGGACTGAAAATAATCTTCGTTACAATAGTTATAACCTTCCCATCCTAACCAGTGCAGTCATCCATGAAGCATGTTGATATTACACACATCAGGCTGCAGGTTCATGAAAAGAAAATCGAATGCCGTCAAAACTGAATGGATTTTATGGTCCTCTTCATCAGGCTTTGATTCATACCAATCATTTCATTTGTTGTCCCCCGGCAAAAAGAGCCTCTGACGCACAAATGAAGCTTAAAAGCATTTGTTGTCGGAGCTGAACCAGTGAAAAAACAAATCCTGCTTCATACATTGTTGATGATTTCACAGTCGTCATTTGCTAAGAAATCTACCTTCATTTTTGACTAACGATGTGTGCGCCAGCCTCGTCCTTTCTCTGACTCTTTTCCCCGAGGCTTCCTGCGAATCGTGTTAGCAATATGGCAAACCAAGTAAGGGATCTCAAACTAAAAAGCTATAAAGCATTCACTGTTTTCAATATTCTGATGATTTCCATTGATCCTGGTGGGAAACAACTTTTGAAATGTTGATAGTAATTTGCTGGTAATTTCTTAATTGTGTGTGTGTGTATGTGTGAGTTTGTGTCTGAGTATAATCACCAATTCGTACTGAACAGGGAGGGAATTTTTCTCTAATGAAGCTCCATCTCCTGAATTTTTTTAAACAACTTCTTTAATCTATGTATGCTGTCTGCATTAATCATGTCCTCAGTCATTCTGTTTCATTCATCCACCACTCTTACACTATAACAGTACTTCTTTACATCTTTTTACACAAGTTTTCTGATTGATTTCATGCTTTGTCCTCTATCTAAGAACTGTTCACTTTCCATATCATCCCTCTATTCTAAAAACTTAAAGGTTGTGATCAGATCACTCCTCACCCATCTCTCTTCGATTGTGAGCAAATTCAAGGCCTCTAAGCCTTTCCCTGTAACTTAGGTGTCTTAATTCCTATACCCGCTTTGTTGCCCTCGTCTGGGCTTTCTATATTAGCTCTTTTAGGTGTGGTGCCAAACTTGAGCAGTATATTCTCGTTCTGACTTTATGAAAGATGTAAGGAACATGCTGAATATTTCCTTGTCCATAAATTTGAATGGAACTATAAGACTTGCTAGCAAATGTATGTGTGTGTGTGTGTGTGTGTGTGTGTGTGTGTGTCTCAGTGTGTCTGTGTGTCTGCGTGTCTTTGTCTGTGTGTCTGTGGAAATTCATTACGAAGCCAGCACCAATGAATGGACCTAAAGTTACAACAGTATTGCCCGTGAATCACCTTGCTATAATTTCTTCTCGTGTTACTTGCAAACATATGCAGGTGGGCAGGGTGGCTGTACCCGAGCGTCTAGTTCAGAATCGTTTCAGACTTCAGATTAAACACAGCTGGTGAGGAAGTGTCAGTCATTGTGAGGATATTGAGATAAGGCAACCAGATACCATAATACCTTCTTGCCTTATGTCAGTATCCTTGCAATACTATAAAAGTAACGCAATATATATATATATATATATATATATATGTATATATATATATATATATATATAAATTCTTTTTTTTCAT
>JAYMFT010319677.1:0-10017 GCA_038088735.1 Panulirus argus | reverse complement strand
AGATATTCTTTATAATATTGTTGTTGCTGAAGGTTACATTTACATTAAAGGATTTAAGCAACCTGGGAAGTAATGTAAATTTATCACTTAAAGGGAAAACTACGAGATTATTGGTATCAAGGGGAGGTTTGGGTTTAATTCCATAAAATGATTTCTTTGCAAACTTAAGTGATTTGTGAATGAAAGATCTAGGATACTTTAACTTGGATCCGATAGAATATATCTTCTCAACCTCATCATAGACAAACTCTGGACTGCAAAAACGTAAAGCCTTAAGGAACATAGACTGGAATGATGATGATTTAACTTTGTCATGTTGAGCTGAGTAATAATAAATATATGTATAAGCATTGGTATTTTTTTTTTTATGTAAACTTAAACGTTTCGATCCCTATTGATCATGCAGTATAGAAATGGTAACATACTATTATTTTCAACTTCTACAGTAAAGTTGATAGAAGGTACTAAATTGTTAAGTAATGTGAGAAACGTTTGTAAGTTTTCGTTTGTTGACCAAACACAAAAATCATCTACATACCTAAACCAAATTGCAATAGAGGGTAAAATATCCTTTCATAATTTTAAAACAAAACTACTAAGGGAGTATTTCCCACACAAATCTTACAAATCAAACACTTTATCCATACACTCTCTACCTGACCTTAAACGGCATCATTTCTTCCCAATCAGCGGTTCCTTATGAATGAAGACCGTCTCAGTCACAGTTCTCTGATATACCTTTTACCCGATATATTCATTAATTACAT
Organism: Panulirus argus; assembly: GCA_038088735.1. Lineage (NCBI taxonomy): Eukaryota > Metazoa > Arthropoda > Malacostraca > Decapoda > Palinuridae > Panulirus > Panulirus argus. Next base: position 9,250 of record JAYMFT010319677.1, on the reverse strand, counting down.
TTATATCATTAGATTATTTTTGTCCACATACGTCAAGCGGGCTGACTAACCAGCCAACAACACTGTCGCCCACTTTCTTAAGAAAGTCAAAGCAACCCCATCCACTTCCGCTTGCCACACTCCATGGTATGCAAGGCTTTATCTTCCCCCTTTCTGTTTACCACAGTTATTTAGTCACATTCAATAGTCCTTTCACATACTAATTCCATTTCTTCATCAAATATTTGTTTGTATTCGCTTTTCCATCTGCTGTCTTCACTGTCACCCATATTTGTTCTTCTCACACTAATCTCTTCCTTCCAAAAAATTTCTTAATCTCCCTTAAGTTAAATGATCTTTCCCAATCTCTCATTTGCTCTTGTATGTTTCTCTTGACCTCCCGCCACTTTCTCTTGTGCACCATCCAATTACTCGCACTCCATCGCAGCAGACGCCGTCCGCACACCTCCCTTTTCTGTTTTCCTTGTGGTTTAACTTTCTCATTTCACAACGCATTACCCTTTCTCCCGCCTCCCACCTGCACGCCACACGTTTCATCTGAATAGAGAATACCTTCCACTTTCCTCGCCTAACTTGGCCATTCTTCACCCAGCTTTTCTTGGTACCCAACACGTAAGACAGTTTTCCAAGTTCGAGCACTTCTACCTTCTCTTTCACATTTATTTACACATTCCACCCGTTGTCTCCCCTGCCTTGTTTATATCCATTATGTCTTTTGCATGTCTCTCAGTTTGCACATGACTCATTATTCCCCGTTGATCCCCAAAGCCGCTCACCCGCGCATGCTCATGTACGCATCTTTTCTTTAACCATGGATTCCCGACCACCATTCTTGTCTCAGCAAATAAAAAAGGATGAACTCCATCACATTAGCCGTTACACCACGAACCCCATGATCCTTAACCATACCCACAGTTGCCACGTCCCTTGTACTAAGACTTGTGGAAGCACTCACTCCCTTCCTCCTTAAAAGTGCTTCTTCCTTCTTCACGCTCCCCATAGCCTGGTGCCAGAGGCCGGCCCGTCAAACACAAGGACTAGGGCTGCCTGCAGCAGACCTGGCCGGCCAAACAATAGCGACAGAGACGAACCCCTGAACACAGCTGTACAATCCCTGAACACGACTGAACAACCCCAGAGCACGGCTCTACAACCATTGAGCACAACGGTACAACACTAGAGTATGATGGCCTGGCCTTTAACCTGACCATGACTGGTTAGATCAGAGGCAAAGCCGCCATAATGCTCAAGGATCGCACCGTCGTTTTCAAGGCTTATGCCATAATGCTTACGAGTCGTACCGTCGTGCTGAAGAGCCATGCCGTTGTACTGAGGGGTCGTACCTTCGTGCTGAAGGGATTTATGCCCGGTTTAGTTAAGCACAATTCGGAAGAAATCATAAGTATATTAAGTTGTTGATAGAGGCTATATAAGGCAGGTCCTAAAGGCAGTCGTCACCCTAATGATGGGTAAGTTAGAACAGGGGCAACATAGTGATTTACTCAATTATGCAAGACAGCGATAAACCGGTTTACACAGTGGTTACGTCTTATGATTCTTAGAGCAAGTTTATGTTTGTAAGTTCGACATTCAACACCATTGTATCCAGCGAGGTAGCGTTAAGAACAGAGGACTGAGCCTTAGAGGGAAAATCCTCAAGTGGCCCCTTCTCTGTCCCTTTTTTGGAAAAGCAGAAACTGGAAGGGAGGATTTCCAGCCCCCGCTCCCTCCCCTTTTAGTCGCCTTTTACGACACTCAGGGACTACGTGGGAAGTATTCTTTCTCCCCTATCCCCAGGGATAATATATCCTTGTGTTTAGCGTTCACGTCTCCTAATAACACAGCACGTTCAGGATGAATAAGATCAGGAAGATGTTTGTAGTGAAAGAGGTTTGTAGGTGCAGAGGCATATAGTATAAAAAGTGTTGAATTGCCAAAGTGTATATTGATACCACTGTATCGGAATCTGTCGTGCATTTAAGAGGTGAGTGGTGCCTGAGATAATGACTGTTTAACCTGACTTAGATAAGAATTAACAGTTCTAGGGTCATAGCATTCATCATTAGGTAATTTACTTAGGGGCTTTACCAGGTGGTTATTGAAATACTTGCGGGCATATGACATATGGCAAATGTTCCTAAGTAAGAACGTTGTGGTGGAGGTTAGAATATATTTTCATTATAGTTGCTGTGTTCCAGCTGAGTGTTTTGATGCGAGTATACTGCAATACAATATCCCTGTCATCCACTTATTTAGACATAGTTTTATACTCCTTGTATATGTTAGCATAACGTTTGTTATTGTAAGGCAACGGAGTAATTCAGTAGTGCTCTTATTTCTTTACCATTGATCTGTTTAGGGAATGTTTTCTTTAGCATAATTTCAACTTCTGTTTCATTCATGTTTCCAGTCATCATCCCTTTGGGGTGCACCACATTCTTCTCTACTTCCTGACTGGGATACAATGTTGCTTATTATTTCACTTTGTAGGAGCATTATACGTTTTTGCTGCTCATTAAGCTTACACTTAACACCATCGCTGTCTCACACAACATGCATCCATTTGCTCTTAAGACCTGACCTTCCTATCATCACCACGTGCCGATGTTCCTATTGTCTCTTGGTGCATAACAGCTTTTACGCTTAGCACCTGCACTTTCTCACAGACCCCCATCAGTATATTTACTTGGAACTCTGAAAGTTCTACATTTTTGTTTTTTCATTATGTTCTTGGATTTCTTTGACATTTAGATTTCAGTAATATGGGGCTCCGGGGTGTTGAGGTTAACGTGTTGATCGTGATGCACTCTGCCCGGGATCGAGCGGATTGGTTCGAATCCTGGTTGCGTTAGTTGGTCCACAGTCAACCCAGCTCATCACCGTCCTTGAGGGGTTTGTCGATAGATTAGGTACTTGGCCTCGGCTAGGGTATGTATACACAGAGCGTTAATGAGGTGGCATTGTTTAGGGCATTCAGTTGTCCGTGCCGTCTTAGCTAACAACAACAACAAAAAAAAATGAATAATTTCCCTAGATGTTTATTGGCCACAACTTGTTCATTAGGTATAACGAAAGATTCCAGTGTCTGCAGGGAGACCAACTTACTAGACAGTGTCATTGAGATTAACGGCATTTGGTAAGCGCTGAACGCCAGGGGTAAGGTCAACGAATGGCATGCTGGGGGAAGCTGGCACAGCAGGTGTGCGCCGTGCTTGCCGCCATGGTCGCTTAAGGCGGTAGTCTGGGGCAGCCTGAACGCCTTGCCCCGACTCCAAGCTGTTTACGGTTGTTTCACTTCAAGAAACTCACCTTAAGCGGGTTCACTACTTAAGATTCTTGTTGATTGTCTTCTCGCACAGGTCCCACACCAAGACGACTTAGTTAGCAGTACTGAAATAAAATTTATGATTAATTACATTAAAAGAAAAATAGTGGACTTTTTAAGATAATTTCATGCGCCTGAAAACAGTTTTTTCTCATGAAAAAATCATTTCATCCTAATGGAGGAACCTGGCACCTATTCTAATTTTCACCCAATATCAATAATCTCTATTACTTCAGATTTCCTTTGAATTGCTGTTCAGTTTTCATAATTTCAAGCATCTCGAGGCTCATAAGGTTACCTCTGAACACCTGTATGTCTTCCAGTATCCAGAATACAATTGTGACATTCATTCTTGTCAAACTCAAACCGGTCATCTGTGAAGGATTTTGGGAAGCCCTTAATATTTCAAAAGCAATTTTTTGCTCTGTAAACTATAGCTCTATTTTCTTTCCAATCGGTCTACTGTTATAAGTGAGAAAAGGGCTAGATTTTCCTCCCTGTTCTGTCACAGTGATGTTACTCAGAGTTCAGTTGTACCTGCAGCCCTCATCCTTCTGTTTCACTTTACTCTTCTTTCCATCGATTCACTTTTCTACTGTTGGCTCAGCTCTACACTCCTCTACTTTCATGAAATACTAAACTTTCCTACCCGCACTTCTGTCTGTCACCTCTTTGTCACCTCTTTTTTGCCGCTTCCTTCATCTCGGACCTGGACGACATCTCTCACAGGAAGACTCGTATCTAGTTACGTTTACCGCTGCTAGAATCCCAATTTTCTCCTTATATCGTTCTTTAGAATTTCCCTTCGCTTCTTCGGTTTTTATTGAGAATTAAGTTATTCTCTCACCCAGATCTGTCAATATCTTTGGCACTAATCTAACCCCTAATCTCTCTCGGAAACTCGATATCACTGAAATCGTTGTATCCTCAGTCGAACTGGAGATTCCATTCAGGTCTCAAATAAGTTTTTCCTCACTGCAGCCACTCCAGCTGTCCAGAGGGTTAATTCGTTCCCGTATGAGATACTGGTCACATATCCAGCTTCCTTGCCGACAGAGTTCACTGAAAAGTGATTCGTCTTACTTGACCTCTCTCAACTTGATTATTTTCCTCCGCTGCAATATTGCCTCTCTCTTTCACAGATATTACTTTGCTTTTTGCTTTCAAGAACTGATTGCATGATTGCCTGCTCCACTGGCTGAGTCGGTCAGCATTTGAAGAGCCACTATGGCTCAGAGATGTTGTCAGGGTGTTGGTATGGTATGGTATGGTATGGTATGGTATGGTATGAGGATTGTAGACACAAGGTTAGTATGGTATAGTGTGGTGTGAGGAATGGTTGGCACGTTGTCTGCCACTTTCCGAGTACAGCTTGACTGCAGAGATGTTGACATCCTTGTGTTTTCCTTCCTCGCACAGTCTGACTTCATCATAGCCAGGATTGCCAGGTGGTGCAAAATTTGCCATTTTCCCTTGGCAATATTGATGGCTCCCAAAAAAGGACAATTCTCAATACGTTGTTACCATTTTCTAGGGTACCTAATGTAAAAGTACCTTTACGCGACTTTTATAGTCATGTAGCAATAGATTTGGGTATTTAGCGACAATAGAACATGCAGTTTTTCTTTTCTTATCTAGTCTTAGCGGTGACTCTAGCGACATTTACACAAATGGCAGATCTGTTGACAAACCACAACAACATGTCCTGCCAGCTACCACCCACCCTCCCACTCCTCCTTATAGCTTTTACTCCCTTCTGTGCTCGTCTTTGACCTTCCCCTTAAAGGGTCAGGTCAAATTCCTAGACGATTCCACGCCAGATGACCTGTTAGCACGTGACTAGGTTAGACCTAATATTCCCTAGGTCAGGTGACCAGTTAACCTGATGACTCTGACCTCTTAGGATTTCAGTGTAACACTTTGACTTCATTTATGTCATTGCAACGCTCTGACATCAGTGGTGATGTCGGTGTGACGCCCTGACCTCAGTGGCCGAACATTCAGTACATACCCCCTTCGCTACCTTAATATCTGCATGTCAGCGTGTTACCTTCTCTGAGTTATGTTTGCCAAGCAAAACTGCCGAAAACTTTGTCAGTTAACAAGCAGTAGATTACTAGTTATCGAGGTAAAGATATGTGATTCCATAAAACGTTTAAACGTGCAGTCATGAAAGACCTATTGAAGATATCCACTTTTGAGCTATATTCGACCAGGAACTTCAGATTTTACGATCTTCACATAAACAGGTCTTTCACAGACAAAATCTCTGCCTGAAATTTCTGAGAAGTGCAGTAAATCTAGTTTCCAAAAGACTACAGGACAAAATTGAATTTTATGTTACACTGAAATCTTTTCATCCATATATAATTCTGTTCCAGAGTACGTATGTCAAATTTCAGAGCTTGAACTTAGAGGGATTTAATATTAGAAATATGGATCTTGAAGAGACTGAATCTCAGTAGAGAAATATTAGATTAGTTGATTGGGGTAAGCGCAGATGTGGACCTTAATGGTGAAATGAAATTTTGGTGTTACGTGTACAGCTTCAAAAATGTTGTTGTGTATTGTTTAAGAGCTCTGGCAACAGTTTTGGCCAGTATTATGTTTACCAATAACTAATGCTTGTGTTGAAAGAATGTTCAGTCAGGTTACAGTAAGATGAACAAAACTGAAAAGTAAAATGGTATTTAGGTTTCTTAAAAACATCTTGATGGTTAAGATCACATATGATGAACAATTTATGTTGCACAAAATTAAATTTAACTAATGAGATGATAAGTAAATTAAGTTTTGATATATACTATAACGTTCTTAAAGAAGCAGCAGAGGGGTAATATTGATAAAGAAGCTGAAGAAGCAATCATGTAAATCAAGAAACTGCAGAGAATAATGTTGAAAAAAGGAACCAAGAAGTAATTGATATTTTTTTTTACATTTAGGCTTTTTTTTTTTAATATAAAAACCAGTTTCGCTTTCCTTTATTTTCACTTAGTACAGTGTTAGTTTCTTTGTGTGTGTGTGTGTGTGTGTGTGTAAGTTGAATGGTGATAGTAGTTGGTATGTCCCACCCCAATAGAATTTTTTCATTTGATATTACATATTAGAGTACAGCATTTCACCATCTAACGTATCCATTTCATGAATCAGTACGTATTTTCTTAACAATTGTGCTTTTGTTTTTCATGTCCCACTTCACTGAGAGGTTTGTCAAAATTTTTAAAGTTTTTGAAATTTCATGCCAAACGCTGCTAAAAACGGAGAAAAATGCCAGAACACCTGGCATTTCTGCATAGGATTCAGGACTAACATCAAACTTTTATCTTACTGCAGCCCACTTCAGTGTCGTAACCAAGTTGAATCTTTGGTACATTTAGAAAAAATGAAATGCATGGATGAATAAGTATCTCTAAATCGATTCACATGCTGAGTGAACCATATGAGTCGATTCTACTTTTTCTGAGTATAATTACGACGGAGCGTAAGACTGTTTAGCGTTCACTTTGGCGACGAAGGTGGAGTGGTTGTGCTGAAGTTTACGACTTTTGAATTTACATATAAACTGCTTAACTAGCCGGAGATTCAACAGTTCTCAGTATTCTGTAGCCATCTATGCATACGTGATGAGACTGTATATCTCTGATGTGACAGAACTTCCATTCGTCGGAAGTGGTATGTAGCCCTGGACACATCTTGTTTAGATATGTGGAAGATACGCACATGTTGTTGTCGTGTGATTTAAAACTGTTTTTAGACGCTATAACAGGTTTGTATGACAATATATCGAGTACTGTCTGGCAGTAATGATTCCTCTATACACAAGTAGTTAAAAAAGAAAAGACAAGCACGCTGTTGATGTCCACCTACTTTGGGAATTAGAAACATGACTTAAGCATACATTTCTAACAATATGTAAGAATAAAAATCTTCCTCTACAGTTACTTGTTTAGCTCTTGGGATGTGGTTAATAAGTTACAGGGCGAGGCTTCGCCATAAGCAGCAATACGGGGAAAGACTCATTTACATATTGGGCTCAGAACACATTATGTAATTGAAGATCAAGCCAGAATTTATGCCTCTAACGATGGAATTAACTATGATTTGGATCTAACTGCATGAAATGTGAAAAAATCATCTGAAAAAAGCTTGAAGAAATGTCCCTCAACTGCAGAGAAATTGAAATTGCCACAAACTGATGCACTTATCGTCTTGATTGCAATAAAAGCGGCTTGTATAGTCATGGCTCACCAAACGGGGTCAGTCTACACCTTGCTGTTGTCGAAGTCCGACTCAGGCTGGGCTGTAGATACCCAAGGGAGTTTGTCTCTCGTCGATGCTAGGTAGACAAACTATAAACACAGACATCAAAATTTCTCTCGCACCCTACAATTGTCTGTACTTGGCTGTTGTAGAACAATTGAATTGAGAGATAATGTCTAACGTATATAACAGAAAAATTTTAATTGTTTCGTTCATATTGATGTTTTTCACCCCAGTTTTTGAAAGTGTCCTGCTGCGAGCTGTTCAGTTTGCATGCTGATTGATACATAATAAAGTCATTGTGGTCCAGTTTCTGTTCTCTTGTGCTGTCTGTATTTTCCTGCGTGCTGCTGCCTCCAGGGTAGGCAGCAGCCCAAGATAAACCCGCCTGTTTTTGTCAGAAAGAAACTCAGCCTCGCCCCCGGACCGCCATTATACTGACATTACCACCATCCCGACCCCATCAGGACTCCAACACCCTAATACCACTGGCCCACTTCCCTTCCACAACCCTCACTGTCCCTGCACCGCCACGCCACCACCATCATCATCCTATTACCACTATCACCATCCTAGCACCAACACTCCACCATCACCCTATACCCACCATCGCCAGCACGACCATCCTAGCATCACCACCTTTAAAGTACATAATGGTTCTGAACGCAGGGAGGCGTGGCGCACCACTGCTCGTCTGGATAACGGTTGTTGGGGAAACATTTATAAACTGGCACGCGTCGCAGCCCACATCTACACGGGTGTGGATCCTGGTGATATTTGGAGGAAGTGAGGGATAATTGTATGAATAAGTAGATAGAAATATACGAATAAATGTAGCAATAAAATACATTATTTTAGTATTTTATTGCTACATTTATTCGTATATACGAATAAATGTAGCAATAAAATACTAAAATAATGTGGAGTTCATATACACAGTGATATTGACGAAAAGACGCTTTGAGAGGATGGAGAACTTAGGGGAAAGTTGAGACGTAGATATGAATAGGGAAATTCGTTGTATTCTGGCAGAGAGACTGCGAGGTAAAGAAGAGGAGGAAGAAGAAGGTATAACATTAGTTAAGGCAGAACAGAAAAATTAAGGAGAGAGAGGAGGACAGTATAAGGAGGGGTAGGAGAGCAGTATAAGGAAGGGGACGGAGCCAGTATAAGGACAGAAACACAGAAGCGTTGTGGGTGACAGGAAGACACTGATGAAGATGAACGGCCTGCTCCGTGTGGCTACCCCCCAACCCTCCTTACATAAAAGCCTAGTAGCGTAGCCAGCGTCTCTGATCTCTCCTTATCATTACGCCAGGCCTTCGAGAGACTTGGGAAATCCCCCGGTGCTCCAACTTGAAGGAGGATTCTTTCTTCCAACACAGAAGGAAGAAAGAAAAGAAAGAAATGAGGTGGTGTGAGGATGAGATCTAATGCTCACCATTGTTAGATCCGTTCATATTTTGAATGTCAGAGGTCAGCCGGTTGCGGTGGCTGGCTCGTCATAATGTCTGGTCCGCTGTATCATTCTTAATTGTCCACATTAGAGGATTATTGTTCTTGTACAAATATTCGTCTCTAAGCAATAAATCAAACACACACACACACACACACACACACACACACACACACACACACACACACACACACACACACACACACACA
>JAYMFT010319666.1:0-10017 GCA_038088735.1 Panulirus argus | reverse complement strand
ACACACACACACAACACAACACACACACACACACACACACACACACACACACACACACACACACACACACTTTGGAAAAGTTCATACATAGGTACTTTCAAGAATACCCTGAACTATCATTATTGTTTGTGACATTACAGTTGTAAGATTTTCTTGGTTAACATGTAGTAATTACAACCCATAAGAACATCTCCTTGGTATGTAGTAGCCATCACTGACACTTATATCACAGGTACATGATGACTTACATGAACACTATAGTCTATCATAGATACATAAAAATGCAAAGCTGACCGTAACCCACAGTTCTAATTATATCCCATCACTGATACATGAATATGAGAAACATGAGATACATACTAGCCCCCATTTACTGGAGGAATGTTGTCCAGCAGATACAAATTAATCTTAGCACTCTGGCTAATTCTGCAACCACCCTCATCAGTCACCTATGCTTTTGTGCACTCTGTTCTGACCACATATCTAGTGCCTACATGCTGCCTGTCTTGCTTCATGTTTCAAAAGAGTGAGAGATGTAATAGACATACTTAGCTGTCTAGATCTGCTCACACAGCTGTACTGACACTCTAGTGTGCTCTGACCTCATTGCATCTCCATCTACAACATATCACCTATCCTTTACTCATCAGCTGATCAAGTAACTTTCACATGTTCCAGCCCATTCAGTCACCTGTCTTCTCTTGACTTGCATACATACATGTGTTAGAATCATTGAAACTAGAGTCAGCAGTTCATCCATCTAGTTTACTCATAATGTTATATCCCTGGAAACATTAATATGCAATCATCCTGTGAATAAATCTCTTATAGTTCATGAAAGAAATGTCTGATATGATTTTTATTATAACTTGTTCATTTTCTGTGAGGGCAAGAAGATTTACATCATGACTGTTCAGTTAACTTGTTATATTATATTACTTGAAATGTTAGCATACAGTTGGCCTGTGAATGTATCATTGATTACAATCTTAGAAATATATGCTTGGTACTTTTGTTTTAGTACAGTATCTCTTGTACTGGGATATAGACAGAGGGAAAAAGTAGCTTAGTCATGACATTTCTCCCCTTCATTGAACAGATTAATCTAATTTGATTTCTCTGCTCATTACATCATGACATATCACTCCCTCGTTAAAGAAATTATTCTAATTTTTATACTAGTTAAATCATGACAGTATTATTTCTTTACACATATCCTTCTCTTGATTGAACATTCTTTCATTTGCATTTTTATCGTGATTAATTTTTAGGATAGCTTCGAATGTTGATTGGCCTTTTTCAAAAGGCTTTTTTCATAGCTTTTATGTTTTCCCTTCATGTTATGCTCTAACTTTCTTTTACCCTCTTATTCCTTGTGCATTATGCAGAATTCCTTTGCCTTTTACTAAGCAAAAAATCCTTCACATGAAGGACATCATCCATGTTTGCATTTACATACTCATGTGAACAGATCTTGTGATTAACACCATCAGGGTAAAACTGCTCTCTGTATAAGGTGACAAACATCTAATTGTCATCCTGGAAGTGTCCTTGGCACAATGCTTGGAATTAAACATAACATCAAGAAGATGACATCTGAGAAGTGATGCCAGGTGTTTAGCAGGAGGACTCTTAGTGTGTTTGATGTTAGTATGTAAATTTCTCACTTATGAACAAGCCTTACAAGCATCTAAGAGAACAAAAGCTCTTAAAGTAGAGTGATACCCCTGAGGAATTACTGTTTTTGACCACCATGATACATACAAGGTAGGCTGATGCTCATTCATTGATACCCAGCTACCATACAGTAGCTTGTTCAGGTTTTCAACATCATGGCATGGTGGTAGTCTTGATCAGATGCTAGTGGACTGCTTTCAGCTACTTGCTTATACTTAAACAACTTAAACAATATGGTCATTTAGACAATTGTTTTACATCCTTTCCCCATGTCATCACCTTTTCTTCAGGCTTTGAGAGGTATCAGATCAGTATCTATTTCTTTAGTCATGTCTTGTGATATAAACTGTAATTTGTTGTTCTTGAGAGAAGTAGTGCTTCTGGAGACACCACAGATATCAACCACCACAATATGACAGCAGTTGTAGCCATCAGCCACCAAAATATAGTGGTAACCACAGACCGTTGTTTCAGATGAGTTAGCTTACCTATTCTTCTTACTTTGAGTGTGTTATATTTGTTTGTGGAGATACACCAAAACCTCACTAAAATTCTTTATTCAGAATTCAGAAAAAAATCTAATGTGCCATTTTTGTTTGCCATTGCATTTAAAAAAGATTTTGGCAATGGGAAAAAAATAGCTAATTGTGAAACAAAGTCGGCATCCCATGTGGTAACCAGATCTTATGGTATAATGAAATGTCTTTAATCTTGCTAGTGTAAGATCCTTGCTGTACAGTTGTCAGGTGTAATACAATATGTATTAATTCCACTACAGTATAAGTATCTGTACAGTATAAGCACATAAAGTCCAGAGTGTAAATACCTGTATAGTAGTGTTAAGTAAATTACAGTAATGGAAAGAGAGAGTGTAGTGTTTCATAGAAATAAGGATAAAGAAATTTTAAATTTACGGGTACAGTGATATTTGTCTCCAGGCCTGGTCTGTGCCTGGTTTGGTCGTACTCACAATATAAGTCATCACTTCAGTCTTCATCATGGTAAACTATATATCAGTGTATTTTTTATTATTTTCATAGCTAGTATGACTGTTTTGTTAGGTTTGTGATGATTATGAATTTGTGATAAAATGGTTAACATATGGACACCAGCTCACTCTGTTGAGAGGTTTATGTTTCACCAGGACAGTATTAATTTCTTTGTTTTTGTTGTGAGTTCTGGTGTGATCACTCAGCTGTTGTATAAACTGAGATCATATCTAAACACTTATATTGGTGTAATTGCTGAGTGATGATGTATGGCTCACTGCTAACATTGTTAGTTGATGAGGTAATGGTTCCTGCCCTCATTTCAACTTTCAGCAAATGTTTGATTCTACCAGTTATCTGTGGATATTATTAGTATTCACTTGCCTTTGCTAGAAAACTATAATATGCATCAGGAACTTATATATATAATAATAAATGTAGTAGGTAGTAGTTGGTAGGCAGCCAACGACCAGGGAGGTATATTACCAGTACTACCCGTCTGGGTATCTATCAGGAGGGTTAGTGACATCTGATTAGTGGTTGTCAAGTTGCAGTGCCCTGACCTAGTTAGCTGTCTTTTCTTTTTGCCTCACTACTGGCATTCTGTCCACAACATACAGTGTCTCCTTGTCATATGTAACACTTGACAACACTTGACACATGCAGCTCATTCCTGTGGTGAGCACTATGTGCTAGCCCTGCTTTTTGGCAACATGGTAGGAGCAGTCGGTAAAAGTAGTAGGTAGGAACATTTAGGCAGGATTATTAGGTAGAAACATTAGATAGAAGTAGTAGGTAGGAGCATTAGATCGAAGTGGTCATTAGAAACATTAGGTAGGAGCCTCTGCAAACACTGTGCTAGACTTGCCCTCTGCTAATGACCTGTTAAGGATGAAGCACTGGAGTTCTTTAGTTATGGAGACTGTTGCTATGGCCATCCCTTTGAGGGAGTTCCAGCTGGAACAGGTGTCAGAGATATAGATAGATGAATGTTGTATATTAGGTAAGGGCTCACTTTCTCTCCCTGAATGAAACATCATCTGAAAATTAGTTAGTTTTAGAATAAAAACAATTACAGTAGATTTTTGCTCATATTTTACTTATATGAAGATTACTGATATTGCTTACAAGATATTATTTGTTCATTTATTCATGTAAAATAAAGTTTTGTTTAATTAGATATATAAGATTACACAATTTTTTTTTATGTTCATTATGCTTAGGGTTAATAATATTCTCTGGGTAAATGCTAAACGAGCAACAAAAGTATAAATACTAGACAATTCATTTTAAGTTAAGTAGTCTTGAAATAAGTATAGTGTAATTCTTGAAGTATTTAAGGTGTTGTTATCACTTCTTTGTTTAGTTTTAGCTTAGGACCTCAAATTTTTGATGGAAGAAAAGAAAAATTAATTCAGTAAACATTTATGGAGAGAAATTTGTATTATAAAAGTATTTGTGAAAATTATCCATTAGAAATTAATATGTTAGTTATTCATATAAACTCTCACATGATGTATATATTTATTAAATTTTGGCAAGAAATTAAGATATACTTAATTCAAGTGAGAAACTGTAGAAGCTGTTGTCTGAGTTTGGGAGTGTTCAAAAGGAAAATGTTGAGATTAAATGTAAATGAAAACAAGATTATCAGATTTAGCAGTTGAGAGAGATAGGATAGTTGTGGTGTGGATTTGAACTGAGAAAGCTTGGATGAAGTTAAGTGTTTTAGATACATGGGAGTGTACATGGCAGCGAATAGAACTATGGGAGGTGAAGTGAGTTAGGGTGGGGGAGAGGTTGAATGTTCTTGTACCTTATATTGGTAGATGAAATGTTGATTCATTGCCCCCACCACCCCAGGCAAGTGCTTTTATATGTGCTGCTAGGGCTCTGCTAATTGTAGAGGTTTTTTTCTTAAAAACCTTCACTGCTCATTTTTAAGTCATTATGTGATTTTTTGCTTAGGCCAGCTTTTATAGAAGCTGTAGCCGATATTTTTTTGATAATAATATGTTTTCATCTGAAAACCTGTTTTTTGAAATATTTTACATCCAGAAATTAGAAATTAATTGTTTGTTGATAACTATTATTAATGTGGAAAGAATTGATGTGTTTGAAAGTAAGCTGAGAAAACTGAGCATTTTAATGGAAAGTTGTGGGTGAAGCCTGCAGGTAACTTTAAGGAAAGGAATAGACCTACTCACATACTGAATTTGACATTTCAGTGCTAGAACATAGGAGCAAAAGAAATTCAAAGACTGGTCTTAGGTGGGATGAGTTTGAATGATAGTATGCAGTGTAACACAGACAACTTATTGGTTGACTTTGTATTTATCTCAGTTGTTTGGTACTAGCTTTGCTTTATATACTCAAAATTGTTAATACAACTTTAAAAGGCTGCTTTCAGAGGGACAAGTTAAAAGAATGTCCAAAAGGAGCTGCATCAGTTTAGAAAGACTGCACCTCTTAAGAGACTCACAGAATATTGTAGTAAAAGTTAGAGGACATACAGATATTTCAAAGAGAATGACCTGCAAATTGTTGTATTGACTATAGAGGTGCAAATATGAAAGTTGTGGACTTGAAGCAAAGTATTTTTCAAGTCTCGCTTAAAGTATCTATAGTACTACTTTCAATTACTCTACCTGGCAAATCATTCCATATATTAACAGTCCTATTGAAGAAAAAGTGCTTCACATCATTGGAGTTAAATCATTTGCCCATGAGTTTGTAGCCATTAATACAAGTAAAATCAGATGAATCAAGTCTTAGATAACTTGATAGATCAATTTTGTCAAAACCTTTGATCATTTTGAATACTTGTATAAGATCACTTCTTAAACTTCTCTTTTCTAAGCTAGATAGATTCAAGTTGTTTGATCGCATCTCGTATGATTTGTTTTTCAGTCCATGAATCAATCTTCTTGGTAGATTGACACTGTACTCTCTCCATTCTGTCTGTCATCTTTTAGGTAGGGTACCAGAACTGAACACAATATTCAAGATGTGGATGAACCTATAAAAATGTAAAGAGTATGGTAGATTTCCTTGGACTAAAATTTGAAGGCTCTACCCAGAAAACCGAGAATTTTGTTTGCTCTTTTCCCTAGTTCTGTGCACTGCTTATATGTTTTTAGGTCATCAAAGTTTATTACACCAAAGTCTTTTTCCTTATTTACCTTTTGCAGTTTAACAGAATTCATACTGTAGCTTGCCTTTTTGTTTTTACTACCAATATGCAAAACTTTGCACTTATTGATATTAAAATTCATTTACCACTTACAAGTCCAATTCCTCAGTTTGTCTTATAACACTTTGAAGCTGTAATGCAGGTGGCAGCCGTTAGGAGTAGTCTTATTTATTAAACAAGACATGGGTGAGCATTTCATGCTAGCCCTGCTATCATGGCAAAATCTCATTATAGTTGTTAACATTTGTTGGTCTGTGGTTTACCTGCACAAAGCTGAATTTTTTATGTAAATAGTTTTTGGGGCTGTTCTCTTTCATCTGTTGGTTTATTATTTTTTCTTTGTTGTTATTGTATCTACATCCATAATCTATGAGAGAGAGAGAGAGAGAGAGAGAGAGAGAGAGAGAGAGAGAGAGAGAGAGAGATTGGTAGGGGGTAATGTCAGAGCTATATAATCTTAGTTTCCAGCATATAGAAATGAGGAAATTTAAAGTTCCTCTTTTAGAGTTGTATCAACAAAGGGAAAATAGGAAAGGTGTAGCATGCTTTTTTTATTGCTTGGGCTGAAAACAACTGAAAATGGGAAAATCTGAATTTCCAGTTATAGACCACAGCTCATAGCTGTCACTGAACCAACAAAGATAACTATAGTTTAATGTTGGCAGTGTAATTTACCTCCTTTTCAACTTCCGTCAGGTCTTACTGTTTTAAATGATGTCATGACTTTTGTATTTTCCTTCTTGCTACATGCAGTTTTACCTGCAGAAGCTAAGTTTTCCCATTCAGAATTTCTGGCAACTACAATTGTACAGCTCAAAATGACAAATTTTTGCATACGTTGCATTTAATAAACTATAGGTTGCCTGTAAAAAGAAAAATATGTGCTTGTTGAATTTTACAAGTTGTAGATTTTGCCTGAGTCATGCTGTTAGATTGATCAGTTTTGTTGGTGTATACATTTTCACCTCTGTCAAAACACTATCTAAATGGACCAAGGAATTCAACTCCACAGACATTGTAGACTATTTTATATTCACTCTGAAGAGGTTACCTGTTCAGCTTACCAACAACCTGAGGATACACTTTTCTTCCTGCCTCTAGACAGATGTCTAAGCATTTGAGGGAAACTTACTCAATGAGGGACTGAAAAAGCTCTGCTTCCCAGATTGAGATGTAACTCGAAGATTCACCCTCCTTCAACCATCATATGATATTATGAAGCTGTTCATTCACAGAAGTTGGTGACTATGCAACAATCCATCTAGGCATCTGATTTCATGGCATGGAGGTGAGGTTAGGCCTAGCAGCCCTCAGCTCATATTCATGTATAGTTGCTTGCTAGTGCTGTGTGGACCAGGTTGACATTGGCTAACTGTTTCCAATTAAATTTTCAGCCTTTGATTTGAAGGCCAGATGGATATTTGGGTATTTTTCCTTCAGTGGTTTCCCTTGATACCAGTCGGAAACACTTTTATTCATAAACACTTATGGTATCTAGAAAACTAGTGTGCCTAGTCAACATGACTGACCAAGATGTATTCATGGGCATCCCGGGATTGAGCCCACATGGGTTCAAATCCTGGCGGCAGGAGTCAGATCACAGCCCACCCAAATGTTCGTCCTTCCCTTGGTGCTGGTTGAAAAGTTGAGTACCTGGATTAGGCTCAGTTATTGCGGTTGGATTTCTCAAGAAAGGGATTGACTGTGTTTTTGATAAGTTAGGATTTTCATTATATTGTGTTTTTGATAAGTTAGGATTTTCATTATATGTATGAATCATGGTGAGTGCCCAATGATTGCCAGAATGCCTGTATAATGCCACACTATAAAGGCAAGGAAGACAAATGTAAATGTTGATTGAGTGTATCTGGTAAGCTGTATAGAGGAATGGTGATTGGGAGGGTGGTGGCATGCACAGAGTATCATACTGAGGAACAATAGTTTCAGGAATGGTAGAGGACGTGTAGATTAGGTGTTTGCTTTGAAGAATCTTAAAGAGAAATACATAGAGAAACAGAAGGATTTGTATGTGGCATTTATGGATTTGGAGAAAGCATATGATAGGGTTGATAGAGATACTTAGGGAGGGTGTTATGGATATTTGGCTTGGGAGGAAAGCTATGAGAAGCAATAAGGAGTATTTATCAAGAGAGTAATGCATGTGTGTGTGTAGGTAGAGATGAGGGTGAGTGGTTCCCGGTGAAGGTGGGTCAGCAGTAAGGGTGTATACTGTCACCATGACTTTAATCTGTTTAATATGTTTGCTGATGACATAGTGCTGGTGACAGATTCAAGTTAGAAACCATGGAAGCTGGTGTCTGAGTTTGAGAGAGTGTTTAAAAGGAAATGTTGAGATTAAATGTAAATAAAAGCAAGATTATCAGGTTTAGCAGTTGATAGTGATAGGCTAGTTGTAGTGTGAATTTGAATTGAGAAAGCTTGGATGAAGTTAAGTATTTTAGATAAATGGGAGTGTACATGGCAGTGAATAGAACTATGGGAGCTGAAGTGAGTCTTAGGGTGAGGGAGAGGTTGAATGTTCTTGTACTTTTGAGGAATATGTGGAAAGAGGGATCACCATTTGGGTAGGCAGAGATGGACATGTGTAAAGGTATAGTAGTTTTGATTGTGTTGTATGGATGCAAGACATGGGCTATTGATGAGAATATACGAATGAGGGTAATTTTGCTGGAAACGAAATGTTTAAGGACAATAGATTGTCTGAGGAGGATTAATTGAGTTAGAGAGAGGTGTGGTGATAAGAAGTGCATGGTTGAGGGAGCTTAAGAGGGTGTGCTGAATTGGTCCAGATGTATGGAAAGAATGAAGGAGATATTAACAAAAGGGATATATGTGTCAGAATTGGAGGAGACATGAAGGATGGGGAGATCAAATTGGAGATGGTAGGTAGTAATTGGTAGGCAACCAACAGCCAGGGAGCTATAATAAAGGATGGGGAGATCAAATTGGAGATGGTAGGTAGTAATTGGTAGGCAACCAACAGCTAGGGAGCTATACTACCAGTACTACCTGCCTGGTTATTGGGAGGGTTAGTGACACTTGTGTTATGAGGCAGCGCTTCATTGGTTGTCAAGTTGCACTCCTCTGAACTAAATAGCTGCCATTTTTTTCTGCCTTGTCCTCATGTAGAATACTAGCATTCTGTCCACAAACATGCAATTTCTTTTTGTCATAAATAACACTGGACAACACTTAATTCTCACAGCTCATTCTTTGTAACTCTATGTTTTCCAGCTGTGAGAATTATGCGCTAGCCCTGCCTTTTGGCAAAATGATAGGGGCAATATACAGAAGTAGAAGGCAGGAACATTTAGGCTGGAGCATTAGGTAGAAACAGTAGGTAGTAGTTGGTAGGAACATTAGATAGGAGCATTAGGTAGAAGTGGTCAGTAGGAACACAGCACTAGACTTTCCCTCTGCCAGTGGCCTGTTAAGAGTGAGGCAGTATAGGCTAAAAAGTGGCACTGAGGTTCACTATACTCATTTTATGCTAAGTTGGCTCAGAAGCCATGCCCCTCTTCCATAGCTAAGATAGTTGATTGGTTCATATACATTGGTCGTGTTACTATCCATTTACTTACGCCTAGTGTTTTCACAGTTTGTAATCAGACCTGTTCTTCTGTATAATAATGTTAGAAATTGGAAACATAAAAATTTTAATTATTTTAAGGCATTAGCACTTTCGAGAGGATGTTGAAAATGTTAAACATGTATGACAAATGGTCGAAGTCGAGGACAATGCCGTTTTTTAACGAAGCCTATTTATTATTTTGTTGTTTTGTAGCAAATATATAGTGCTAATGCCTCAAAATCATTTAGATTTTTATCCTTCAAATTTTTAACATTATAATACAGAAGAACAGACCTCACAGACCTTTCCATGGTTTACCTCAGACGTTTCACATGCCCTGGTTCAGTCCATTGACGGCACGTTGACCTCATTATACCACATCGTTCCATTTCATTCTGTTCCGTGCATGGCTTTCACCCTCCTGCATGTCAGGCCCCGACTGCTCAAAATCCCTTGCACGCCATCTTCCACCTCCAGTTTGGTCTCCTACTTCTCCTTGTTCCCTCCACCTCTGACACATATATCCTCTTTGTCAACCTTTCCTCACTCATTCATTCCATATGTCC
>JAYMFT010319655.1:0-10017 GCA_038088735.1 Panulirus argus | reverse complement strand
AGGCGTGCAACAGGTGTGTTTATGTTGGAATAAGCACAAACACCACCTTTGAAACGGAAACGCGAGTGGAGATTATACCAGTCATCTTTGGCAAAGCTCTATCATTGAGAGTACTGTTTCATCAAAGAACTCCTCATAGCAAAGGAGTAAAAACGTCCCTGCTACTGAAGGGCAGGCCTTGAGTTAAAGGAGCCTTTTGCAAGGTCCTGGTTAACACCAGGGCTGTTCCATTGAAATTGGTGCTTGGGTAAATATGAATAGGAATTACTGGATTACTTTCTTTTCGACAGGCTTTTAGAAGAAAAACATGTGAACCTGCAAAGAAGGACATACGGTGGGATGTCTGATCATTACTTGGTGGAGGTGAGGGTGAAGATTTGCAGAGGCTTACGTGAAAGAGGAAATAATATGGTTGTGAAGAGGGTGGTGAAAGTAATTGAGCTTGGAAAAGAGGTTTGCTTGAAGAGCGAAGTGGGGAAAGGGTGAGAGCGGGTGAAGCCAGGGATGTAGGTGAGGAACGGGAGAGATTTAGGGAAGCAATGCTGGCATGTGCAAGATGAATGTGATATACAGAAGGTGAGAGGTAGGCGTGAAAATGGTAGTGACTGGTGGGATGACACTAAAGCCTTCAAATACAGTCTTAGAATACGCAGCCAATAGACCTGCCATATGTTTGGAGATATCTGGTAAAATGCCATGTATACCAACATGACTGAGTAGATATGTCCAACATTTCGTCCGGTGTTGCAAAAAGTAGCGTGCTAAAAGGGTTGCACTACTTTTTTGAGGGACTGTACACATTCCATCTTCAACCAGCGAGTATGTGAAGTCTTGTGGATGGTCCTGTGACCTTTATAATACAAGCGGGAATTGTGTCGAGCCTGTAGAAAATGCATACTTAGCTACAAGTTCCATGGCTGATTTCCCTTTCTAAAGAAAGAAGCAACCAATTTCCAAGATGGCCGCCGACTGAACACCCTGCGATTCAACTTATGATGTACTTTCCATAAAAGAAGGTAATGTCTCCCGTGTTTCAAAATATTTCTAAGATGCTGGGAATGGGTCAATCATAAAATTGTCGCTGATGCAAAAGGTCGCTGGTTTGAATATTCGGAGAACCTGTGCGACAGCAACAAATTTGCTGCCCATGGAAGCCTGCAGGCAAACAGCAAAAGCTCCTCTGCCATGCAGATGACTGACTCACAGCTGATTAGGAAGAGGAGAGAGAGAGAGAGAAAAAAAAAAAGGATTCGCCAACACCCATCATACACTCCAGCTCATAGAAGAAGAGTGCAGCCGACTTGGCCTCAAAATTAACCCAGTCAAGTCAAGAGCGACGATGGTATTGTGTCAGCCATGACGTTACATACAGTGCAAAACTACTTCCCCATATGAAAGGTTTATCAATGGCCACCATAGATATTAAAGTGTTGTTTATTTCTTTGCAAGCTTGTATTTTTCAATTACGTATGTGCCAGTTATTGTGAGTGTTGAATTTGACACACTAAGTTGTACACAAAGGATGTGCTGGAATGGTTTGGGATATATATGAGTGAGGAAAGATGACAATAAGGATATATGTCAGAAGTGGAGGGGGTTAAGGAGAAGCGGGAGACCAGACTGGAGACGGAAAGAGCGTCAAGAACAGAGAACAGAGCCTTAGAGGGAAAATCCTCAATTGGCCCCTTTCTCCCTGTTCCTTCTTTTGGAAAAGTTATACAGGAGGGAAAGATTTCCAGCCCCCCCCCCCCCCCGTTTCCTCTCATTTTAGTCGCCTTTTGCGACAAGCTGGGCATACGTGGGAAATATTCTTTCTCTCCTATCCCCAGAGATAATGTGTGTGCATCTAACCAAGTTGAGAAGAGGGGAGAGATAGATATAGCAAGTTTGACGATAGAATCCTGGATATTTGTGGCTCTAAGTGAAACAAGGCTTTGTGGGTAAGTGTTCCCGGAAGAATGGCTTGGGAATGTCTTAGGGACAACTTCAGGGGTTGGTGAGAGGACAAGGGCTAAGGAAGAGGTTGTTTTGGAAGCAGCTGAATGAGTGTTTCAGCAGTTTTGATGCACGAGACCGGGTCATATCGATGGGTGATTTGAATGCGAGAGTGAGTAATGCGGCAGTTGAGGATATAACTGGGGGAATATGGGGGTATTCAGTGAGGTGAATAGGAATGGTCAACAGCTTTTGCGGCTGTGCACTGAAAAGGTGATTGGAAATGCCTGGTTTGAAAAGGGGAACATTACATAAGTGTACGTGGGTAAGTAGGAAAGATGGGCAGCAGGCATTATCAGATTAAGTTATAAATGATAGGAGTAAAGAAGAGAGACGCGTGTGAACGTGTTGAGAGGGGGAGCTAGTGGGGCGTCTGACCATTACTTGGTGGAGGGAAGGGTGAAGATCTATAGAGGTTTCGGAATTTGTGATTCAAATGGGGACTAGTATAAGCAACACTGACCGAATGTTTGTATTCAGATAAATCCATGAGAAATTTACCTTAATCATAGGGCAAAATATGCTTAGATTCAAAGGTAAAGGATATCATAAAGAGTGGGAAGAACCCAGGATTTAATACTTTTATTTTTATCTAGATATGTTTAACCAGGCGTAAATTAGTTTCAGATCTCGTTTATTAAAGTTTGTACGAAACGCAAAATATTTTCAGTCTTTCAAACAATTACTGTTCGAAAATGAAAAAAAGAATAAAACGAATAGATACACGACTATATTGCTCATAACAAATCATATGTATCGTTATGATTATTTAAAAAGAATGGATAAAATTAAGAAAATATGTTATGGGGGAAAATAAGTCATTCTTAAAGAAAATAATAAGATAAGAGAATAACATTATTTTCTATGGTTGAATGATATAGAGATATTCTAAGGACATTATTAAGACATATACAGATTTATTTCCAAGTATAACAATACTGTTACACATGGAAAGACATATTTTTTCAACAAAAGGTAAAAGAAATGCGGTTCATGAACGCTTCGAAATATGTTGCTCGAAACTGTTTCAATTGTTGCCTGGCCAGGAGGGTTCGGATTTGCAATCCGGATCATCAGCTGACAGTCAACGTCAACAACATGCTGACGGCTGTCGTTAACCTCATAGGAAAATTACCATTATCGTGACGAAAACGAATGGTAAGCAAGATATTATTTATTTATGTCTGTCATTAAGTTACTGGTACTGGAAAAAGATGTCAGGATAGTGACGAATTAAAATTCCTGGTCGTCAGCTATTAGCAAAAGAAAAAAAATAAATAAATGATAAATTAATTGGAAGAGATTGATTAATGTATTGCATTGCACGTAAGGCCCAGCCTAATATTTACTGGAATCTGTTGCCTGATGTGGAAGACTGCCATTAACATATAATTTTCTCCATGAAGAAATTTTAACTCATCTCTAAAATGGACCTTCTTATATAAATCATAATATTTTTCTGTTAAAGGTCTGGATTTTGTTGGTTTGAAGAAGATCGGTACATCAGTTTTGACCTTTTCCGTAAAGGTCTTGTCTGTCTCAATGCGATCCTTCCCAGCTGTTGTGATATTTTAACCCTTTTAGATCTACCCTCTTGTTTTAAATTTTAATATGTTCCCCGAGAACAGACGACCAATTTCCTTTTCGTGGTATGATGACCAAACTTGTGCATAGCATTCAAGATGTGCATGGACAAATGTTTTGTATAATATCCCAAATCCTTTTATGTGTATGTGGCTGAGGGCTATCCTCACAGATTTCATAAGACTGTCTGCTTTCCGAGCAGCTCTATTACATGGCTTTTTATTTTCCTGCCATTGACAATCATTCTTTTCAACCTCATCCAGAAATCTTCGGTATGCTCCATCACTCATCATGTATTTGTATTTCTCATTTTCCCCACCAGTTTGCATGCTTTTGTATTTTCCCAGATAGAATTTTAAGAGTCTGTCTCTAAGCCAGCTGCTTAATTTGTCTTAGTCTTCCCGTAGTACTATATTATCTTTACAGTTTTTCTTTTTCAAATTATTTCGGATTTTGGTATCATCTACAAACATTTTCTCATGACTTTACTGTTTCAGGTATTTAATTTATATATAAGGAACAAAGTGTTTGGATCAGGGTGGATGCCAAAGTATGCAAGAGTAATGAAAAGTGGTTTGATGAAGAGAGAAGAGGAAGTGAAAACCTTCCATACAATGAAATGTGGCAAGGCAGCTGGAGTGGATAGTATTGCAGTTGAATTTATTTAGAAAAGGGGGTGACTGTGTTCTTTATTGGTTGTTTAGGATTTTCAGTATATGTATGGATCACAGTGAGGTGCCTGAAGATTGGCAGAATGCATGTATAGTGCCACTGTATAAATGCAAGGGGAATAAAGGTTTGTATTGAAACTACAGAGGTGTAAGTTTCTTGAATGTACCTGGTAGGTTGTATGGTAGGGTACTGATTGAGAAGGTGAAACCATGTACAGAGCATCAGATTGGCGAGGAGCAGAGTGGATCCAGAAGTGTTAGAGGAAGTGTGGATCAGATGTTTGCTCAAAGAATGTGTTTGAGAATACTCGTAGAAACAGATGGCATGTATAGATCTGGAGAAAGCATGTGATAGGGTTGGTAGAGATGCCTTGTAGAAGGTCTTAAGGATATACGGTGTGGGAGGAATGCTGCTAGAGGCAGTGAGTTTTATAAAAGGTGTAAGACATTTGTACATGTAAGAGGAGAGGAGAGTGCAATGTTCCAAGGATGATTGGTCAGCAGCAGGGGTGTGTGATGTCGCCATGGTTGTCCAGTTTGTTTATGGATGGGATAGTGAGGGAAGTAAATGCGAGCACCTTGGAGAGAGGGGCAAGTATGCGGTTTGTGCGGAATGAGAGAGCCTGGGAAGTGAATAAGTTGATGTTTGCAGATACAGCACTGGTGGCAGATTTTTACAAGTGAGGCAGTCAATAACTAAATGTGCTGTGAAATGTGAGAATGTATGAGAAATGTATTATGTTTGTGTCATAGTTAGTGGATGTGTATTTACAAAGGGCTAAAATAGTTGGAGGTACAAGAAAAATTGAAATCTAAATACATGTTTTTTTACTCAGTTTCAGGTTGAGAAGATTTTACTGGCCATCAGATGATACCATTTCAAGCTAGAGAGGAAAAATTTGTTGCTTCACTCTGTATTCAGATAAATAACAAGAAGTAATGGCAAATCATGCAAATGCTATGAATAAAGTGAAGATCCTTGTTGTTGGAGACTCAGGTGATGCATTATGGGCACTATTTATGTATGCATATCAAAAGTTGTAACTTTGTTGATATTATTAGCCCTCTTATTAAAGAAAAATATTTTAAGATGTCGTAGTTGTGAGCAATTGTTTAGTTAATTGACTCATATCGCCTCCCACCTCCAATGTTCTTTAGACCTGCTCTTCTATCCAAGATCCTCTCAATGACTTCCTTTAACACCCTATTCTTTAACAGATTAAACAGCTATGGTGACAAAACACAACGTTGATGCAGACCCATCTTCACTTGGAACAACTCACCCTCCTTCCCTCCCTCTCACACATGATTTGCTCCCCCCCCCAAAAAAAAAAAAAAAAAAAAAAAACTGCATCTAGCATGTATTCAGAAACCTGCCAGAAGACATCTTTATCAATCCTCTGATTTACTTTCTCCAAGTCCATAAATTCTACATGCAAATCCCTCTTTTACTCCAAGTATTTCTCACACAAATTTTTACAAAGCACACTCCTGGTCCATACATCCTCTGTATGAGAATATGTGGAGAGAGGCAGGCTAAGTGTGTATGGTGTGACAGTGCAAAAGTGAGTTGTGGTAGTAACTGCAAGCAGATTGAGAGAACTGGCTTGATTATGCTGAAATGGTTTCGACATATGGATAGAATGAGTGAAGAAAGACTGATTCAGAGAATCTACGTGTCAGAATTAGAGGGAGCGAGCAGATGGAGGAAACCAAGATGGATGGAGTTTAAGAGGCTTTGAGTTATCATGGCTAGAACTTGTAGGAGGGTAAGAGGCATGCATGGGATAGAGTACTTTGGAGCAATGTGGTATACAGGTGGTGACATTGTCAATGGGCTTAACCAGGGAATACAAAGTAGTCAGAGGAAACCTTTGAATGCTTTGTAGGGCTTGGCTGCAGGTGGTGGGCACTAGTTTCATTGCATTATACATGACAGCTACAGAGTTGATATGAGCAAGTAGGGCCATTATTCGTCTGCCCCTTGCACTACCTTCGAAAGATGGGAAATGGCAAGCAAGTATGAAAAATATCCACAAGTATCTTGCAATAGAAGGCAAGATAAAGGAGAGATTTCCCTAGGGAGGAAAGTGCCAGGATCCTTAGGGAAGAATTATGAAGTGGAAAAAAATTAAGCTTCAATGAAGAATAGAAAGATTGAGGGATGGCATAATTCAGGTAGCCCCAACCTATGGTAATGAAGCATGGACTTGAAATAGGGCAGACAGTTGCAGGATTTAAACTTTTGAAATGTACTCTTTGGGGGTGCTCACTGTGTTTATAGATAATGTGGATTAAGTATTGCTAGAATGTATGAGAAATGTAGAATGTTAAAGAAAGAGACATGGGTGTGGTTATGGTGATTAGCTTCTGAAGAAGTTACAGTATATAGGGGTGAGGTAGAGGAATAGAGAAAGAGGTGAACTTAGCTGACATCCCGGGAGGGGAAAATAAGTGATTATATTGACTGGAGGATCCAGGAAGTTTTGAGAGGGATAGGGCATGCTGAGGAGGTGTATTTCCAAGTTAAATTCCCAGTGGAGAATTTGGTGTTAGAATTATTGTTAGATATATTTTTGCATCCACTGCTGGTCATTTCTTAGAGGAATTTAAACTTTGGTGTATTCTCAGCTGACCAGTTTTAGTACATATTTTCTAAATTGTAGAAGTTAGAATAGAGACCTCAAAAAATAAGTGGAACTCTGCTGATATTGTTTTTATTTGTCTATTATGAAATGCCAGTATCTAAGAAAATTTTTTTTTGTGCTCTCTTTATTTAGTGGGAAGGCATCATTTCAGATGAGAAGAATTAACGTAGTAGTGTTAACAGGGTATTCATTAGATGCATGCATACCTAAACAGCATGCTTCCTGCCAACCTAGCATGACCATAGGTCATATGTTTGATCTCATAAGTTGACATTGCAGTATGTTGTAATCATTATCATTATCATGCCATTAAATGATTTCAGGAGTGGGGAAGTCCTCATTAGTTCATCTAATATGTCATGGACAAACCCTCAGCAATTCATCTTGGACTATTGGTTGTAGTGTGGAGGTTCGTGTGCATGAGTATCGTGAAGGAACGCCCAGTCAACGACAGTACTTTGTAGAATTGTGGGATGTTGGTGGTAGCAATTCCCACAAAAATGCTCGACATGTATTCTACAATCATGTCCATGGTTTGTATATTAGATTCATTTGTTACTGAATGGTTTCAAGAATTAATGAATTGATGAGGAGTGATCTTGGTGTAGAAAATTAGACACTGTAGTATACAATGGGTTTTATTATCTAAATGAATGACTGAGTAAATTTTTTTCTAAACTTGTCAAATGAACACAGAGAGCCAGTGATCATTCTTAAGGTCTGGTAGGTAGACAGCCATCATTTCAAAGTTAGACCACTAAAACAAAATAACTGCTCCTCCCTCATATGTATGACTGGCTATATGGCTATTTCACATCTGTAGTCAGGCAGTAAAGAAGAATCTTAACTATTTAATTGCTAAACATCTTTTGAAACTTGCAGTCATACTGCTTGATTTGCTCACAAGGCAGGCTCTCTCTTTTCACCTGCCTTGCAATCCATGAGCTTATCCTTCCTTTTTTTCTTCAAGATTCGTCATAGAAAAGTTGATTCCTTGAAAGATTAAATGTGACTAGGTGAAGTACAATGTTGATTGATGTCTCTAACTAAGGTGTCACACTGAAATTAGATGAAAAATTTAGCAGTAAATGCTGTCTCGATGATAAAGACTGGCTTTAACGTACTGTACTGTGAGATGTGGGCTGCAAGCTTATGTCTGCTGCTCATCAATTAGTGTCTAATGCAGCTTCTGATGTTCTTGCACAGGGAATATTAAGTGGAACTAAATGAGAATTGGTATGTTGTCTCAATACTTATCCTCATGGTCTTTTGTGGGGGTGATTTACTAACTTTCCAGCATTGTGGGAAATATTACATGAATTTTAGTATTTCACTAGTTTGTAGGCAAGATTTTAATAAGACTTTAACTCTTACAGGGTATTGCAGTGTTAAGAAGCACTGGTTTAGTGTAAGGGTGGTGGAGGGTTGGAATACACTAAGAAGACTGTGAATGCCAGCAGTTTACAAAAGTTGGAGAGACTTCTTGTTGGCATAGAAAGTTCAGGAGACAAGGCTTCATGAGTGTAGAATTCTATCCCTGCATTTTACAAGTACATAATTATAAACACACATGCACCCAGCATCATGCCAAATTTGGAATATCTTTTCAAGTTTGGTCACTGGACTCAACAATTACACTGTTCACTGTTTCATGTGAGGAATCATAATGGACTGCCCTATGGTTCCTTGCCCTTATCTGAATTCCCAGTTGATGTATGACTCTATTTCTTTCCCATAGATATCATTAGCAACTTAACAGCACAGCTGGAAAAATATCACACATCACAGTCACCCATAGATCACCAAAGTTAGTGTGACTGCATTACCGTGGCATGAAGCCAGATTTATTTACCAAATATTTTAGTCAGTTTTATAATAAAAGATACAATTTCTCCTGTATTTGTATTTATATTCTTATTGAAAGTAATGGTTACTTTTTATTTACTTGTGCAAGTAATGTTCATTTTACATTAATGATATGTAAACACTTAAATAATACATAAGATATATGAAAATACATATGACGTAAAAGATATGTATGGGATGTGTATAATCTTATCGTTATTCTGAAATTTTTGCTTACCTCTTTCTCAGATATTCTCTAGTAGATATTCACTGTGAACTGTATTTGAGTTGGTAATTTCTTAATGTTACTTTAGAAATGTTGCATCAGTCTTTTCTTTCTCTTTTTTGTACTTATTTTACCTTTATTTTACCTTGGTTCATGCTACTATTTATGAAAATTTTATGAAGTTAACATGCTCTCTCTCTCTCTCTCTCTCTCTCTCTCTCTCTCTCTCTCTCTCTCTCTGTTTTAGCTTATGGACTAGTTTTAATTAGATACAGAACTAGAGTCACACCACTTTTTTGATACATCTAGGATGAATGAGTGAGTAATAACCAGGTAAGAGAGAGGTGTCATGGTAAGAAGAGGCTTGCTGAGCTGAGGAGGGTATGCTGTAATGGTTTGGAAGTATGGAGAGGATGAGTAAGGAAAGACTACTATAAGGGTATACTCTCAGAAATGAAGGGAATAGGGAGGGGAGACCAAGGACAAGATGGAAGGATTTGGTGAAAAAGGCTCTGAGTTATCAGGGCCTGAACATGCAGGAGGGTGTCATAAGATGCGCATGGGATAAAGCTAATTGGAGTAATGTGGTGTACAAGGGTGACATACTATCAGTAGGCTAAACCATGGCATATGAAGTTCTTAGGGGAAACCACAGATAGGTCTGTGGGTAGGGGGCCCCTGCTTTTCAGTGCATTATACATGACAGCTGGAGTTGATGTGAGCAAATGAGGCCATTTTTCTTCTGTTTGTGGCTCTACATTGGTAATGCAGGAAACGGTGAACAAGTTTGAAAAAAGTATTCTAATATTCTAAACCCTTCTCTTCAAGATATTTAGTTTCATAATCATCATGATTCAGAGTTCTTTAGATTAGCTGTATTCTTAAGGTTTTTACCTTTGAAAATAAATCTTTTCTTTTTCTTTCATACATATTCGCCTTTTCTCGTGTTAGAGAGGTAGCATTAAGAACAGAGGACTGAGCCTTAGAGGGAAATCCTCACTTGGCCCCTTCTCTGTTCCTTTTTTGGAAAAGCAGAAACTGGAGGGGA
>JAYMFT010319644.1:0-10017 GCA_038088735.1 Panulirus argus | reverse complement strand
ATTACGTCACGCGCCCAGCCCAGGCTCCCCCCCCCCCTCTACACACACACAGACACACACACACACACACACACACACACACACACACACAAACACACACAGCCAAGAGCTCCGCGATGATTGCCTGTGACCTGTACTAAACACTGACCTGATAGTGGAAGAGTCTGGTGGCATAACCGACGTTTCCTCCAACCAGTGCCTTCCCCTATTGATGACCCCCCTCCCCCACATCCCTGTGGCCCCTTGCTCAGACAAGAAAAGAAAGTCCTTTGTCAATGACACTACTATGAGCGTGCGGGGGGAGGGAGGTGTAGATACGTGATATAAGACAGACAGAGATGCATTTATGTAACATTTACCATCTGTAAAAGTATATCCTGTATGTGTATATATATATATATATTATATATATATATATGGCCTCCCATTTTCTATAGTAGATCATGTTATCTATGTAAACATTAGTTTAGCCCAGGGCGCCAAGGCGTACGGACGCGCTACCCCTTTCAGTCTCTGTATATATCAATATAGTCTTCTCTGTAAAGAACCCCTTTTATTCGAACCTACTAGTTGATCACTCAACACAGTGAGTAAACTATATGGTGTAGTGAGTACTTTTTTTAAGGCTATGAATCAGAGTATGGGCTAGATTTCGTCTCAAGCAAACAAGTCCCCTCTGAGCTCAACGCCATAACAACATAATAACGTCATCCCAGTGCAGTGATCAGTTTATATCGCGGCCTTTTACAATGTCAGTGCTCAGTGACGTGTTACAGTGAATGTGCTCAATGCAGTGAAAGGTGTGTAACAGTACTTGTGGGGCGTTTCACGGTGTCAATACAGCGTCCCAAGGTCAAGGACGCGGTATGGGTAGCGGCCACCATTTCGTGACGTCGGATTACGTCAAGCGCGCAGCGATCAAGTATAATAAATGAATGTTTATGCTGCACTAATTTCATTCCATCATTCTGTTCATATTTATGATCAGATATGTAGTGATTTCTCCACCTTAATCAGTTTGTAGTTTTCCCCACTGAACAGCTCTTGAGTAGGCACAAAGCAGTCTTTACCTGTTTGGAGAGCTGGTCCCTCAGTAGAAAGCTTGGCTCCCCCAGAATTCAGACAACTGTCCACATGAAATAGCTTTAAGTTCTATACCCAAATCCCAAATTGACCTCATAAGTTCAAACAAAGTTGTGACCCAATCAGCATCTAACCTAAGAAGTCATATTAAGTAGGCTTTGAAGCTCATGGATATTGACCATATTATGCATAAGAAGTTTGGGCAATGCAACATATAATCCAGTTGAGGAAATAAACTCTGCCTACCCAACATATTGTTTCAGTTTTTCCAGGCAAATATTGGTTCCTTCTAGGAAAGTATACTGCCAGTGATGGACTTTGGTAATAAGAAAAATCTTTATGGCCATAGTCAGTATTGAATTAATCAGCCATTTCTGTTAAGACTAATGTGTCTGTAACAGAGCATTGTAAGATAGTCCAATGATGTATAAGCAAGACATAAAAAGGTTTTTTGATTAAAGTTCATTCACTACGAATCTTTGAAAAGTTTTTCATTTCATTTTTTTTCAGGCCATTTACAGTTACACGACTGACAGTAGAGGATCTTGTTATGTATTTGAGGGAGAGAAGTCCATGGTTGCTTGGTTTAGAGGATACCTTATTGTTGCAGCCACTGACAAGGGGATACAGACCAACAGGTGAGTCATGAATTTAGATTAGAGATATCAAATTGTGTAGAGAGGAGATATTTTTCTTGTGCAACTAATGTTAATAGAATTATGGTTGTTAAGTTTAGCAGAGGAGAGAGATAGTTTGTTTGGAGTGTTTTACTGAATGTAGTTAACTTAGAGGAAATGGAGTGTTTTAGATATCTGGGGGTGGACATGGTAATGGATGGACCCATGGGAGCTAACGTAAACCTTAGGATGTGTGGGTGGGCAAAGGTCCTGGGTACCCAGTATTGAAGAATGTATGGAAAGAGAGATTGCCGTCTGTAACGGCAAGAACGGATGTGTTACATGGTATGTTAGTGTCACCGGTACTGTATGAATGCAAGGTGTTTACCCGAGATAAAAAAGAATGGAAGAGGGTAGATGAGTTGGGAATGAAATGCGAAGGATAATATGTAGCGTGAGAAGGGTTGACCAAGTAAGAAATGATAATGTAAAAGTAAGGTGTGATAGTGAAAAGAGTATATTTGAGGAAGTTGAGGATAATATACTGAAGTGTTTTGGACATAAGGAGAAGATGAGTGAGGAGAGGCTGACAAAGAGGATATATATGCAAGAAATGTGCATGTTAGGAAGAGTATGTTTAAGAAAGTTGAGCAAGGTGTGCTGAAGCTGTTTGGACATATGGAAAGTATAAGTGAAAAGATGCTGATGAGGAGGATTTACATGGCTGAAGTAGTGGGAACAAGAAGACAAAAAACTGAGGATGAAATGGAAGGATGGAATTTTGACTGATAGGGGTTTAAACATGCAGGAAAGAGTGATGCATGCATGGGATAAAGTGAGTTGGAATAATGTCATATATAGGAAGTTACTTGCTGTTAATAGGCAGAATTAGGTTCTTCATAAACTAGGGCTTATGAAGAAGTCTTGGGAAACCACAAAAAGATCTGTTACGCATGGTTGTAGGAAGGGACTAAGATTTTGGTGCATTATAAATGACGGCTAGAGAGTGGATGAGAGCAAATTAGGCCTTTTTTTTTCATCAGTTTTTGACACTACTTTGTTACACAGGAAATGATGGACAAGTATTTGAAAATTAGTATATATATAGAATGGATAATATTTGGAGAGTGGATAAGATTGAATGTGACTTTTCATCTTTTTTTTCCTGGCGCTACCTTGCTAATGCAGGGAATGGTTATCAAATTTGAAAAAATACTGAGACAAAGTAGACAATGAATAGAAAAGAATGGAAGAAAAAGGTAAGATATGCAGGATGCAAAGATAAGATAGAACTAAAAGAAAAGCAGTTTGACAGGAAAATAATGAAGTTAAATAGAACAGAGAATTGATTTCCCTAGTTTGTATTTCCAGTTGGAAACTTTCTTAGGTGACTCTTGGTGAAAAATCAAGAGCAGTAGCAATTAAAGTGATAAAAGGTTGTGTTTTGGGAGGAGAGAGCATTAGGATTGAATGATTTTCCATAGTTCGAAGCACAAGCAGATGATCCAGAATTTTCTTGTTCCTGTTATGAATAAACTGCATAATGTCTCAAGAGATGATGGATACCTTTCAAGATGTTCCCCTTCAAAAACTCAATTACTGTTTGCTTACCTCTGAAATCATGTAATTTTTATTACTGTTAAGGTATGAGTATATACATGGTGGGGTTACAAATGTATTTTAAATGATACAAGATTTTGCTAGCAGATTCTGTTCATGCAGTGACTGGTGTAAAACCACTTCCAGACTGCCTGATCAGTTGCTCTGAACCTGACTGTTGGATTTGCCCCAGCCATTCATTCACTTTCATTATTGGTATTCCCATTTTCTTTTTTCATGTCCTTTGCTTGCATAGATCTGATCAGCTTTTCTTTTATAATTTTGAATTACAAATTCATGCACATATTTCTTCCCATCTTAGCGACCCTTTCCTTTCACTATAAATTATACACAATTATCCTGACCCTAACTGATCATCCAAATTCTGCTCCTTTATCTCAGGAATTCCTTGTTCACTGTTAGTTTTCTTATCTGTTACTGATGCCTTTTTGACAATTTTAAGATGCTTACCCTCACACTTTTCCTAAATGCCTTATTTTGTTTGCAGAGCCAGTGAACGAAGTATCACAGTTTATGATCTTACCAATAAATTAGTGGCCTTAAGTACCCGAGTAAGAGGCTTGGCTGGCGTTGTGGGAGAGTGGGGAGGTCTCTATTTAGTTACCACGGAACCTGCATTGATCCTGATGTCTGAAAAAGATCTTCATAGTAAATTCCAGCTCCTTTTCAAGAAGAACCAGTTTGATATTGCTATCAGGTAAGCTAGTAGTGCAACATTATGAAGGCTGTAATGTTTTGATGTATATAGATTAACTGCCTAGAAGTAATTGCCATTATTGTCACAGAAATTGACGTCACTAAATACACATACACATTACAGCTATAAAGTGTGTTAGGTTGTTCAGATTCAGGAAGGACACAATAAAGTTTTGTGTTGAGATGAATTATGGTCAGAAATGAACCATGAAATATAAAGTAGCTTTGTACTACAGTTTAGTTACTTCATCACACATTCTCATATAGAATTTCAAATTGTATTAGTTTACCTGAACTTAAGGTGTTACCACTTTTCCATCAGTTTTCCTTTGTTTACTATCCATATCTTTGTCAGCCATCCATCCATTGCCTTACTAATCACTTTTCACATGTTAACACTTGAGAACTTTCTTATACTGTATGCTTTCATAGTAATTAAATTTCCTTTGTAAGATCTTTATATTAAAACTTCTGATTTTTACAGATATTGTTTAGTCCACCATCCAAGAAGGGTGCTACTACTGAAAATAGAAAAATTGTAAATGATTTTTCAGAAAGAAATATTTAACACCCTAACTCTCATGGTGCAATGGGCATGAATTGATGCTTGCACAGCAGGTTGCTGTTGGCATCAGTCTACACACTTAATTTCCTACCCAATTTGAATTCTGTGCACATTGTAGACTATGGTGGCTGGCCATAGAGGGCAATCCAAACAAAGCATAAGTCATTAGAACTGCTTGGATCCCTCAGTAACCCAACTGTAACCATGCCTTCTCTTTAGACTTGTCGCATCAGTGATACCTTTACTGCCCTTGGTGCCACATTGCCTGTGGTGCCTGCACTACTATCAAGCATATGGGAGTTAAGTCTTGGAAGTGCTTTGGTATTTTTGGTGTATATAGGGTTAACACAATTGTTTAGGCCCAAGAGCAGTACACCATTGCAGTTAAACATGTCTTTGAGGATTTTATCGATATGAAGAAACAAGTTTCTGTGAAACATGCTGTATGCTTCATCCTTAGGAAGCACATTGTTGTGCATTGGTTATTTGCAGGATATATTTAGGAATCAATGTCTTCAGTACCTTTTGGCTATTTGTAGCCATGTTTCCCTTGGGACATAAAGTTGACATAGATAGACATAAAGGTTTTGTTCTTGGTATAGTTGAAAATCTAAACTAGGCCACTTACAGTCATACTTGATATTGAATATGTTGTTTAAATGTGCATTGATGATTGAATAGCATCTGTTTTTTCACAGTTGGATTTCAAACCTTGTAGACATTCTTAGGAAAGACCAGCCCATAAAATAAGAAAGGCTCTTTTGCTTAAGTTTTTTCTTATAAATGGTATTTATGAGATAGGTGAAACACAAGAGACAAAAAGGCAGAGTGTGAGATACAGGACTGAATTAAAGTTGTGTTCTTAGAATGTAGGTTAGAAATACTGTTTATAGATCTATGACAGCTTTGGTGTTTTTTGGATGTTTGCACAAAAAACGATGTTAAGGGATTCATTACTCCACATATTACACAGGTTTTCTGTTCAGTGTGAATGGCATTGTTTACCAAGATTTCCTTACATGTACTTCTGAAGCATATTAAGTTCTCAGTTTAAGGTTAACTCCTTAATTGACAAATTTACAATAATCAGAATGGTAAAAATTCTGTTCTAAATAAAGTACATAGTTATTATCTAGATTTGATGCCTGAGCAGGTATTGATCATGATTATTGAAAAGACAATTCCCATAAAGACGTGAGAAATTTGTTTCATAATGTACTTTTAGCCTGGCCAAGACGCAGTGTTGTGACCAGGAAGAAGTAGCAGAGATTTTACGACAGTATGGGGACTGGCTCTACAGTAAGGGAAACCACCCTGCTGCCATGGACCAGTACATCAAAACTATTCCCCATCTTGAGCCTTCATATGTCATAAGAAAGGTAAGTAGCCATATATATGTGAATGTTTTATTCCTGGGTATTAAAGTTTTAAACACTTGGTGATTGCCCTCTCACATCTTATCAGTGTTTGATAATTTAAGATTCATTTGCCACAACTACTCCCAAAATAAAATAAGATTGGGATTCAATAAGAGCACTTTTAGAGTTTACACAGTAGTCTTTACCATCCTTACTGGTGCTTCCAAGCCTGTGAATTTATCCATTTCAGTGTGTGATAATCTGTTTGATAAATGTGGTATTACTGTTTCATGGTACTGTGTATTACGTGTTTTAATATGTTCAAGTCAGGAAGTTACCCACTTATAAGGCTCATGAAAAATTTTACTGATGTTTTCCACAAGGTGTATGTCACCAGGTGGGATATTATTCCATATGATTTTTCCAGTATATATAAGATGGGAATCTACTATTATTTTGCTTTGAAATCGTTTTAAAAGTCATTTTCGCTGAAATCCATTATGATACCTGAGGAATTACACATGCAAAAGTTGGTGTTCACAAGAAGGTAACCGTAAGCAGGTGGGATGTGATTCAAAACAATTTCTCCAGTGCTTGTGAGAAAGCAATTTAGTATTATTTTGCTCTAACATTATCATGAAAGGCTAAATGACAATAAAGATTGTACTATACATGTAGGTATTTCATTATTAATGTAAAAGAATATTCAGAATGATAAACTAGAAAAGTGATTAATTTTTTCAAATCAGTTGGTATTGCAAGGCGTAATTGGCATTTAGGAATGTGTACCCTAATTCTTGAATGTCACTGATGCAAAATGTCGCTTTTTGAGCTGTAAGTATATAAGGGCCTTCTATATTGTATATGGGAATATCACTGACTGCATTGGAAAGGAATTACAGTTTCCTGTAGAATTAAATTACTGTTACAAAACATAATTTTTGAAGAAGATACCCTTAAAAGATTTCCAGCTCATGCAGTTCTTTTTTTCTTTGGGAAGAAGTTTAAAAACACAGTCTTAGGATTACTCTTCCCTCCAAAGACAGATTGTTATACAGGAAAAGGAGTCATGGTATAGGGAATTCTCCATGTGGATTTGTTAGTTTATTAGATAGAATTGCACTTAATTTCTTCTTTTCTTGTTTTAGTACTTGGACACTCAGCACATTCACAACTTAACGACATACTTACAAGCATTGCATCGATCTGGGTCAGCCACAGCTGACCACACCAGTCTCTTACTGAACTGCTACACTCGCCTAAGAGATACACAGCAATTGGATGAATTCATTATGGTAAGGATGACTTTGGATATATGAGTATATTAATATCTGATATTTTTAAATATATCCATGATGTTGAACAAAGTTAAAAGATATTGTTTTTATAAGCTTGTGACTATATCATATTCAGTAATTCTGATGTCAGTTTTGCACTCAACAGTTTTTTATTCATTGTAATGCCCTAAAGTATTAAAATATATACATGATTTTGGTTTGATAACATGTATGTGGACAGTAGGGTAACTGCTGTTTGTAGGAGACTGTATAAATATCCACAGATGTGAGACAGGAAAAACATAAGGGATCTAGAGAATTGTGTAGATCAGCAGTGTATCTCTCTGCAGATATTTGCTCATGTTAAATCCCTCCATATACTCCAATTTTCATACATCTAACAAGTGTTCAGATTTCCATATTTTTGTGTTACATTTTCCTTCCTTGATATTACTATTTCTGATTTAGTTAATTCGTGGTACATAATCAGAGATTATTGTAAATTATTTTCATTTTACTCTTAAATGTCCAGTAACCATTTTCCAAAATAGAATATTTCATCTAAAATTATCTTCAAACACCATTTCTCCACTTTTTATAGATGTATTTATTTGTCCTGTCCATCACTCTGTCTCCAACATATGTGATATCTCTCATAACACAGCAGTATAGGCTGTATGAAATCCTATTCACGTGCTGAGAGTGTATACAGAATATCACTGCATAAGAATTCAGTTTTTATTGTCGCTTTAAATGGGAAGGAGGGAGGAAAGGATGAATGTTGGCTTTTTACTTTTTGTGCTATAGATTATTACTTTTGTGGAGCATAAATGTAGTGGATTTCATATCAGTGAGAATCCAACAATACTGTATGCTTTATGTCTGTTAATGGATGCCGCCACTTGCTGGTGAATGATTGTTTTGGCGAGCAATCACTGGAGTGATTACCCACCATGGCTCCAGTGTTTGATTTTTTTTTCTTTCTTTTGTGTGTGTGTGTGTGTGTGTTTGGAAACTGGATATACAAATTGTTGGGTAGTTCAAAATCAGATAGAGGAGACTTCATGTACATTAACTCATCAGAAATTTAAACTTGGCAGCTTGTACTCTGTAAACATATTTCTGATTGTGAGTCACAGTTCATCAACTGAAAGTTGAGTGGGTAACACATTTTCTTTCATATTCTTAACCATATGTTGTGTAATATATTTTTATTTATTGATCATCATTAAAATTTTAGCTGTTTAAGTGTTTGTAAAACTCCTGCTGGCATCTTAGCATCCATTCTTCCTTACCATTTATACCACCCAAATACATAAGCACTTCACCCCTCTATCCTGAGGTTTGTAAAGGTATTGTTTTAAAGCAGCTTTTCTTAGAGTGCAAAATTTAATCTTTCCTCAGAAATTCCTTTTTTAGTTTTTATATTTTACGCTTCTCAGAGTAAAGATGGTGCTGTTGATTGTGATGTAGAACTTGGTGTGCGTGTATGTCGCAGTGCAGGCTACTTTGACCATGCTCTAGCCCTAGCAGCAAAACACAAGCTTCACCATCACCATCTGGCAATCCTCATTGATGACAAGAAAGACTATGTTGCTGCTCTAAGGTATGACTTTTTTTAATGGAATCTCAAAGGGAGCTGCTATATTGATTTCACTATGGTATAGCATTGATTTTATGTCCCTGTTAGTGCTTTATTGATTTAGGCAAGAGATTAGCTAGTCCAAGAGTTTTCAAGAAATTGCTCAGTTTTGAGTATATTGTAGTGAGAAACATAAAGAGAATTAATTTATCATTTTTTTTTAAGTTCCTTATGATTGCGTATTCCAGTGTATAGTATGCAAATATCAAGAATTTTGTAAATGCCTTTGGTTCCATTCTGGTAAGTCATAATTTTTATATTGCAAGTGGTTTAAAAAGAATGCTGGTGATGATTATTCATTTCATGACTGCTGCAGAACTCATTCTGCCACCCTAAGGCCAGACCACATTTCAGATTTTTTATAGAATTTTTATTATATGCTAGGTATAGCATGATATTTTCATTTCCCACTTTGTAAAGATGTGAACTTAATCATTTGTTGAGATTTGGACATTATGATTAGCTGATTGATATAATGCATGGATACAATGTTGTAGATAAAGAAAGTTAATCATTCAAATGAAACAGTAGTTAAGATTGCCAATGTTGGACACTTTATTTACATAATCATATGAAGAGATTGACTTGGTTGATGAAATGTGGCTCATAACTAAAGTTTCCATAGGTACATTTCAACTTTAGATTTAGAAGAGGCCAAAGCAAATGTTTTGCGATATGGGTCATTTCTACTGAGTCATGTTGCAGACGGTACAACAGAGCTGGTAATCAGATTGTGTACAGACTACAAACCAAACAACAGTCCCATCATTAAAGAAGTAAGCCATTATTCTGAGTATTTTGAATATTTTAAATCTTACATTTCATCTTTGCTTATATTGCGTGTTTGGTAGGGAAGTTGTAACAGCACAGTGGCTTGTAGGTTGCAGCAGTTGAGATTGATACTCTGAGAAATAGAAATAGGGTGTGAGATCAGTCAGAATTAGGAAATTTTTTGGAAATGTGGTGTACTTGGAGGGTTGGTTAAAAAAAAAAAAAAAAAAAAGTACATAGTGCAGCTGTGTGGATATACAGAAAGAACAGATTTTTAAAAGAATGTCAGTAAGTCTTTATGTTACGTGCATAAAAAAAAAGTACATAGTGCAGCTGTGTGGATATACAGAAAGAACAGATTTTTAAAAGAATGTCAGTAAGTCTTTAT
>JAYMFT010319633.1:0-10017 GCA_038088735.1 Panulirus argus | reverse complement strand
AAGAGTAACGAGCTAATAATATGTCTACAAGAGACACTGATAACTTCAATTCCAACAGGGTACCTGTGGCACCCCATATGTGCCAACTGCGACAGCTGTTTCAACTGTGGTATCTGTAAGGCGGCAGTATAGGTCTCAGCTGAAGAGACTCTGATCTGTGTGACGACCGAGCCTGTGGGCAGCACCACGGATGTGCTAAGGGGTGCTTCGCCCAGCGAGAGTTGGAAGGCGCTGCGTGAAACGAACGTACTGAATAGACCGGAGGATGAGGGTCCGTCGCTAAGCCACGGAGACACAAATGTCTAGTGACCCGACTGCAGTCTATTCACTCAAACTCCAGCTAAGGATATTCGTTGCCACTTGATGCTCATTAAAGTGAACCTTCGCCAACAGCGACTAAGCAGAGACACTATTCAGTATCATATTGTGCGGCTGGGAACTACAGAGTATGACTCATTTGACATGTCATGTTATTTAGGTATTATTAGCATGCTTTAGATACATTTAGATACTAAATGTAATAATATCCGCGGATCCATACAGGATGACTCTTAGTAGTGTTGCAACCAGTTAAATGTTAAGGTATTCTCGCTCATTTTATTTAGTATTAAATGTATAAAATTAATTACTTTTCAATAGCCTATCAGATGTGAGTAGTCAACAGTAAGCTTGGTAGTCCATAGGCCTAGGTGGGTCTTGAACGTCTTTATTAAGGGGCTTTTCTTTAACCATGGCTATGGGCCCCCATGGTAATCTCACTTGATCATCAACAACTATCAAGGTAAAGGTATTAACTTTTTTAAAGAGCAACATTTAACTTAATAGTAATTTCTCTTTTCTCTTCTCTCTTTTCATTCCTTTTTTTTTCTTTTTAATTCTCTTATTTTCCAACCCCTACATAAATATCCTGATGGAAAATGTTGATAACGATAATAGGGTTGATCAAGTACATACAACATCCACAGCCGCATTCACACAAATTTACCCCTTTCCCAGCGTTTTAAAGTGAAACAGACTTCCACAGATATAAAAGCCCTAAACTCACAGACAAAAAAGTGGCTTTTCATACCACTTCCATGAGGAATGATACCTATAACATTTGTTTTAAAGTTTATCACTTGTAGCTGATCAAGCATTTCAAAATTATGTTCATTCCTTTAGGAGATACTCATTCTTCATTCCTTTAGGAGATACTCATTCTTTTTAAATATATCGTACCATCTTTGTATCTGCAACCTTTCCCGTTATAGAAGCTCCATCCATGGTACGATCCTCATAATCGATAAATATGAATAGTGTTATATTTATCCTTAACGTATTTTTAGCTAGTTAAGTGAAGAACATGCTTCTGAGACAAGCCACTCTACTCTCTCTTCAATTTGCGATTCAATACGTGTTCCCGATTAAGCTGATAAGAATTCACGCTGAGAGTAACAAGTCACCTTCTTATGGATTCATAATCAATAAATGTGATTTGTGTTATATTTATCACTAACATATTTTTAGCTAGTTGAAGTGAAGAACATATTTCTGAGCCAAGCCACTCTACGCTCTCTTCAATTTGCCATTCAAGACGTGTTACCGGATTAAACTGATAAGAATTCACGTTGGGAGGAACAAGTTACCTTCGGACGGATTCTTGTTTTAGTACTATTGATGTTTTGAAACATTTGGGTATCATATTTGGTTTTGTACTCTTAATAACAATGTTCAAATGCTAGTATCATACATTCACTTGTCTTTTAATGTATTATAGTTAATAAATTTGATAGTGTACGTCTTAGTGATATTGTTGTAAATTTTTCGTAAAAAATACTTTAATTTAATTCTATATGAATATCTTTATGGAAAATATGAATAATGATGATAGGGTTGATAAAGTGCATACAACCTCCATAGCCGCATTCACACAAATTTATCCCTTTCCCAGCGTTTTGATGTGAAACGAAACTTCCACAGAGATAAAAGCCCTAAACTCACAGACATGAGAGTGGCTTTTCATACCAAATCCATACAAAAGACCTTATCATTTAAAACTATCCTATTCAATCCTCTGACGTCATATGATATACAGTGAGTCCAAATGAATTAT
Organism: Panulirus argus; assembly: GCA_038088735.1. Classification (NCBI taxonomy): domain Eukaryota; kingdom Metazoa; phylum Arthropoda; class Malacostraca; order Decapoda; family Palinuridae; genus Panulirus; species Panulirus argus. Next base: position 7,925 of record JAYMFT010319633.1, on the reverse strand, counting down.
ATGACTACGTATATTTATCTCTTCCGTGGCCTAAATCCCCTCTTTGTACCGTCTAGTTTAATGAAATAGATCTTAACAAAACTGTCATCTGAAAAACGCTCTATATAGCCATAACAATTTAAATGATTTTTGTCAGCTTTTCTTTCTAATGTTATATTCACATCAGTATAAATCATTTTCACATAATCTTTTTTCCATAAGATGAATTTCCAATGTCCTAAACAGGTAGTCCTTTACAGTTCATATTTTTTCCTCTATACACCTGGGATACACAGCCATACATTAACGATGACACCAGAACTCCGTTATGAAAGCATCACGCATAATAAAAAAAATTTTCTTCTAGTCAGCAAAGTTTTTATTCAAATACTTTTTATTCCATTTGCATAATTCCACTTTTTATTTCATTTTTTCCTCTATCATACCTAGTAAATTCTATCACGAAAGATATCAACTCGTCGAAAATTTCCCATTTTCCTTAAAAGAAATTGATTCTAAGATCTGACCATCCATCCAATTCCAAATCTAGCGTTTTTCCTCTAATCATATTGACTTTCAGTGTCTTCTTTCTACAAGCATTATCTAACCCTTTAACCATTCTATCCAATAACTTTACAATAATAGCAACAATAGGTTGATTGATATATACTATTGTAAACAATGCCTATTATGAGCTTTGAATTAATAAAGAAATGAATATCTTTAAGAATAATGTATCATTTTTTTAGTTTATCAGTTGTTGTTACACATGATAGAATACAATAAATATGTATAACACAAACAGATGTTAAAAGGTTAACGTAAAGATATAAAGTTTAATACTAATTCTCAGTATTACAACGTGTATAAAGTTATACAGAAGGGACATTTTTTCTCGACACTTGTGTTTGTGTGTGTGTGTGTGTGTGTGTGTGTGTGTGTGTGTGTGTGTGTGTGTGTGTGTGTATGTGAGTTTCTTTTTTTTGCTTTTTCTTGCGTGTGAATATTACTTGTATATTTGAGATAAGACTTTTACACTGTTGTTGTCCCGTTTCCTAACCTTATAAGAACTCACTATTTTATCATCCCATTGTGTATAAAACACACCCACAACCACACACACACACACACACACACACACACACCTAACGTATGCTTCAATTTCGTATTTTCCTTAGACGCACATCTTGCACTTTTATTCAAAAAGAGAAAGAAATGTTAAAAAAGCATATATATATATATATATATATATATATTTACACACGGTTAATTAGTTATAGAAATAATTACATAACATATATGAATACTTTTATCTTAAATAGAACCTAGCAAAAGAGTCCTAATTTAAGGTAGGAATATTTCATCTTTTAACAAAATTTTCACCTTGTGTCACTTTTCCTTCATTATAACTACTTATGATTATATCCAAAAAATGAATTAGAAATAACATACAAAATTCCGTATAGGTATTTAATTAGTGTTCTCCAATGTCATTTTGAACAACTTAGATACCGAAGTTTATTTCGTGTATCTGATCATGCTTAACAAGGGTGTACCTATCCACACAAGTGTTACACCACATCGTTAAAGAAATGTTTTAAAAATAGCGTAAATCTAACAGGTATATATCTATATATCTTTTAAAAATATTTGTAAATACTTTTCATGAGAGATAATACCGATAACTTTTGTATTAAAGTTCATCACTTGTACCTAATCAGCCATTTCAAAATTATGTTCATTCCTATAGGAGATACTCATTCTTTTTTAATATAATTTATCATCTTTGTATCTTCAACCTTTCCCGTTACAGAAGCTCCATCCCTGGTTCTATCCTCATAATCGATAAATATGATTTGTGTTATATTTATCCTTAACATATTTTCAGCTAGTTGAAGTGAAGAGCATGTTTCTGAGTCAAGCCACTCTACTCTCTCTTCAATTTGCGATTCAAGACGTGTTACCGGATTAAGCTTATAAGAATTCACGCTGGGAGTAACAAGTCACCTTCGGACGGATTCTTCATTTAGTACTTTTGATGTTTTGAAACATTTGGGTATCATATTTGGTTTTTGTACTCTTAATAACAATGTTCAAATGCTAGTATTATAGTTTTACTTGTTTTTTAATGTACTATAGTTAATAAACTTGATTGTGTACGTCTTGTTGATATTGTTATAAATTTCTCATAAAAAATACTTTCATTTAATTCTATATAGATATCTTTATGGAAAATGTTAATAATGATAATCGGGTTTATGAAGTACATTGAACCTCCACAGCCGCATTAACACAAATTTATCTCTTTCCTAGCGTTTTAATGTGAAACAGACTTCCACATATATAAAAGCCCTAAACTCACAGACAAGAAAGTGGCTTTTCCTACCAATTCCATACAAAAGACTTCATCATTTAAAACCATCCTATTCAATCGTCTGACGTCAAATGATATACGGTGAGTTCAAATGAATTATATGACTACAATTACCTATCTTCCGTGGCCTAACTCCCTTTTTGTATCGTCTACTTTAATAAAATAGATCTTTACAAAACTGTCATCTGAAAAATGCCCTATATAACCATAATAATTTAAATGATTTTCGTCAATTTTTCTTTCTAATAATATATTCACATCAATTTAAATCATTTCACATTATCTTTTTTCCATAAGATGAATTTCCAATGTCCTAGACAGGTAATCCATCTTTATAGCTAATATTTTTCCCTCTATACACCTTGAATATGCAGCCATGCATCAACGTTGACACCAGAACTCCGTTATGAAAGGCTCACGAATAATAGATACATCTTTTTTCTAGTCAGCATAGTTTTTTATCCAAATATTTTTTATTTCATTTGCATGATTCCACTTTTTATTTCATTTTTTCGTCTATCATACCTACTAAATTCTATCACAAAAAATATCAACTCGTCGAAAATTTCTCTGTTCATTAAAAGAAATTGATTTTAAGATCTGACCATCCATCCAATTCCAAATCTAGCGTTTTTGCCACTAATCATATTGACTTTCAGTGTCCTCTTTCCACAAGGATTATCTAACCCTTTAACCATTGTATCCAACTCTCTCATATTGCCAATAACCTTACAATAATTGCAACAGTAGGTTGATTGATATATACTATTGTAAACAATGTCTTTTAGGAGCTCTGAATTAATAAAGAAATGAATATCTTTAAAAATAAAGTATTATTGTTAAGTTTATTGGTTGTTGTTACACATGATAAAATACAATAAATATGTATAACACAAACAGATGTTAAAAGGATAAATTAAAGAAATTATAAAGTTTAATGTAAATTCTCAGTATTATGACGTGTATAGAGTTATAGAGAGGGGACATTTTCTCTCGACACTTGTGTTTGTGTATGTGTGTGTGTATGGGTTCTTTCTTTTCTTTTTTTTTTTTTGCTTTTTCTTGCGTGTGAATATTACTTGTGTATTTGAGTTAAATCTTCTGCACTGTTATTGTCCCGTTCCTTACGCTTATAAGAACTCACTATTTTTACATCCCAATTTGTACAACACACACCCACACACACATACACACACACACACACACACACAAACACATACACACCAACACACACACACACACACACACATGCACACACACACACAAACCTAACGTATGCTTCAATTTAGTATTTTCCTTAGACGCACATCTTGCACATATGCATATATGCAACATAGGCATGTATGCAACATATGCATATATTTACACACGTGTAGATATATGTATATCTACAGCGGAAAAAATTCATATATATTAAAAACGTGACTGAGGACTTAAAGAATCTGATACAAAAATATTGGTTATTATGATGAACTATCTGTTTATGATAAAAATGTTATATTACCTTTAAGCCAATGTTCGTACGATGGTGTAGGAAATGACAAATGTTTTTAAATCAAATACTTATAGATATAATCACATAATATACTTGAATACTTTTAACTTAAATAGAATCTAGTAAAAGAGCCCTAATCTAAAGCAGGAGTATTTCATCTTTTAAGAAAATTTTCACCCTTGCGTCCCTTTTCCTTCATTATAATTTCTAATGATTATATCCAAAAAATGCATTATAATTAACATACATGATTCGGTGTTGGTATTTGATTAGTGTTCTCCAATGGAGTTTTGAACAACTTCGATAGCGAAATTTAATTCGTGTAACTGATCATGCTTAACAAAGCTGTGCCCATCCACACAAGTGTTACACCCCATCGTTAAAGATATGTTTTAAAGATAGCGTTAAATCTAACATGCATACATCGTTTAAATTTATTTTGAAAAACATTTAATGAGGGATGATACCGATAACTCTTGTATTAAGGTTTATCACTTGTAGCTGATCAAGCATTTCAAAATTATATTTATTCCTATAGGAGATACTCATTCATTTTTGATATAATTTATCATCTTTGTATCATCAACCTTTCCCGTTATAGAAGCTCCATCCCTGGTTCGATCCTCACAATCGATAAATATGATTTGTGTTTTATTTACCCTTAACATATTTTCAGCTAGTTGAAGTAAAGAACATGTTTCTGAGGCAAGCCATTCTACTCTCTCTCTTCAATTTGCCATTCAAGACGTGTTACCGGATTAAACTGATAAGAATTCACGGTGGGAGGAACAAGTCACCTTCGGACGGATTCTTTTTTTAGTACTTTTGATGTTTTGAAACATTTGGGTATCATATTTGGTTTTGTACTCTTAATAACAATGTTCAAATGCTAGTATCATACATTCACTTGTCTTTTAATGTACTATAGTTAATAAATTTGATAGTGTACGTCTTGGTGATATTGTTGTAAATTTTTCGTAAAAAATACTTTAATTTAATGCCATATAAATATCTTTATAGAAAATGTTAATAATGATAATAAGGTTGATCAAGTACATACAACCACCACAGCCGCATCAACACAAATTTATCCCTTTCCAGAGTTTTAATGTGAAACAGATTTCCACAGATATAATAGCCCTAAACTCACAGACCAGAAAGTGGCTGTTCATACCAATTCCATACAAAATACTTTATCATTTAAAACCATCCTATTCAATCCTCTGGCGTCATATGATATCAAGTGAGTCCAAATGAATTATCTGACTACATATATCTATCTCTTCCGTAGCCTAACTCCACTTTTTGTACCGTCGACTTTAATAAAACAGATCTTTACAAAACTGTCTTCTGAAAAATGCTCTATATACCCATAACAATTTAAATGATTTTCGTCAATTTTTCCTTCTAATAATATATTCACATCAATATAAATCATTGCACATTATCTTTTTTCCATAAGATGAAATTCCAATGTCCTAAACAGGTAATCCATCTTTACAGCTCATATTTTTTCCCTCTATACACTTGGGATACACAACCATGCATCAACGTTGACACAAGAACTCCGTTATGAAAGGCTCACGCATAATCAATACATTTTTTTCTAGTCAGTATAGTTTTTAATCCAAATATTCTTTATTTTATTTGCATTATTCCACTTTTTATTCAATTTTTTCCTCTATCATACCTACTAAATTCTATCACCAAAGATGTCAACTCGTCGAAAATTACCCGTTTTCCTTAAAGGAAATTGATTTTAAGAACTGACCATCCATCCAATTCTAAATGTAGCGTTTTGCCACTAATCATATTGAATTTTAGTGTCCTCTTTCCACAAGCATTATCTAACCCTTTAACTATTGTATCCAACTCTCTCATATTTCCAGTAATTTTACAATAATTGAAACAGTAGGTTGATTGATATATACTACTGCAAACAATGTCTTCTATGATCTTTGAAGAAATAAAGAAATGAATATCTTTAAAAGTAATGTATTACTGTTTAGTTTATCGGTTATTGTTACACATGATGAAATAGGATAAATATGTATAACACAAACAGATGTTAAAAGGTTAAAGTAAAGAAATTATAAAATCTAATATAAATTCTCAGTATTATGACGTGTATAGAGTTATAGAGAGGGGACATCTTCTCTCGACACTTGTCTTTGTTTGTATATGTGTGTTTGTGTATGTGAGTTTTTCTTTTTTTTCTCGTTTTCTTCCGTGTGAATATTATTGTGTATTTCAGATGAGACTTTTGTACTGTTGTTGTCCCTTTTCTTAACCTTATAAAAACTCACTATTCTTACATCCCAATGTGTATAACACACAACCACAGACACATACACACACACACACACACACACACACACACACACACACACACAACTAACTTATGCTTCAATTTAGTATTTTCCTTAGATGTACATCTTGCACTTTCATTCAAAAAGAGAAAGAAATATTAAAAACGCATATGCATATATCTACACACATGTAGATGTATGTGTATGCAGCATATTCATATATTTACACACATGTAGATGTATGTATATGCTTCCATATATAGAGGAAAAATTTCTTATATATCAACAAACGTGACTGAGGACTTATAAATCTGTTGCAAAATTATTGGTAACTGTGATGAAATTATTTGTTCATGATAGATATTTATTGAGTGAGATTTCAGTGGTTGTTCATACTGAAGCCCTTTAAGCCAATATCCGTAAGATGGTATAAGAAATGACAAAGGTGTTCAAATCAAATACTTATAGATATAATCACATGATATACTTGAATACTTTTATCTTCAATAGAATCTAGTAAAAGAGTCCTAATTTAAGGCAGGAATATTTCATCTTGTATCAAAATTTTCACCCTTGCGTCCCTTTTCCTTCATTAAAACTATATATGATTATATCCAAAAAATGAATTAAAAATAAAATACATAATTCGGTAGAGGTATTTGATTATTGTTCTCCAATGTCGTTTGGAACAATTTCGACAGCGAAGTTTAATTCGTGTAACTGATCATGCTAAATTAAGCTGTGCCCATCCACACAAGTTATACACCCCATCGTTAAAGATATGTTTTAAAAATAGAGTAAATCTAACATTTATATAAACTTTAAAAATTTATAAAAACTTTTCATAAGGGATGATACCGATAACTTTTTTCTTAAAGTTTATCACTTGTAGCTGATCAAGCACTTCAAAATTATGTTCATTCCTATAATAGATACTCATTCTTTTTTAATATAATTTATCATTTTATATCTTCAACCTTTCCCGTTATAGAATCTCCATCCCTGGTTCGATCCTGATAATTGATAAATATGATTTGTGTTATATTTACCCCTGGCATATTTTCAGCTAGTTGAAGTGAAGAACATGTTTTTGAGGCAAGCCACTCTACTCTCTCTTCAATTTTCTATTCAAGACGTGTTACCGGATTAAGCTGATAAGAATTCACCTTCGGACTGATTCTTGTTTTAGTACTTTTGATGTTTTGAAACATTTGGGTATCATATTTGGTTTTGTACTCTTAATGACAATGTTCAAATGCTAGTATGATAGTTTTACTTATCTTTTAAAATGCTATAGTTAATAAAATTGAATATGTACGCCTTGTTGATATTGTTATAAATTTTTGGTAAAAAATACTTTAATTCAATTATATATAGATATCATTATGGAAAATGTTAATAATGATAATATAGTTGATCAAGTACATACAACCTCCACAGCCTTATTAACACAAATTTAACACTTTCCCAGCGTTTTTATATGAAACAGATTTCCACATATATAAAATCCCTAAATTCATAGACAAGAAAGTGGCTTTTCATACCAATTCCATACAAAAGACTTTATCATTTAAAACCATCCTATTCAATCCTCTGCTGTCATGGTATACTGAGTCCAAATGAATTATCTAACTACATATATATATATATATATCTCTTCCGTGGCCTAACTTCCCTTTTTGTACCGTCTACTTTGTTTGTAAAGGTTTATTGTGCATTCAATACATCAATACATATGGACAGGAGTACATACATATAGCACATAAAT
>JAYMFT010319632.1:0-23437 GCA_038088735.1 Panulirus argus | reverse complement strand
ATATATATATATAACTCTTCTAAGAACAAAAATCTGTCCTGATTATTGACGAATCTTTTGTGTACCATCTTTCATAGAATATATTATCAAAGGATTCAGAGGAAACGTGAATAGACTCTCAGACGAAAAAGAAAACGTAAAGAATAATTTGAATTGATATAATTCCTTAAATGATGAAGAATTAAGCGCACCGCATCACTATGAAGAATTTCTAAGGTTTGCTAAGTGCTGAATTAATCCTTATTTATAATAAGATTAATCTAAAATATAGTTATGTACCGAGAATATGATACTGAGATGTGAAAAATGAAGTTTCCAACTCATCACTTCGCTCGTGCGTGAATTATCGTTTGTATCAATAATGGCTCTCAGACCATAAGCTTCATGACGCGTTGAGCACAGTGCATGGCGTCATGCAGTCGGACAACCATCGATATATTATAGTCAACCAGTGCGTTAACTGCTAGTCCATCCTTATAGGGTAAGTGACCTTACTAGGGTTGACCTGCTGGGATGATGACCCCTTTTTCCGGTGACCTTACCAAGGCTGACTTAGTCTACCACTCTCAATGACCTTATCCTGGTCTGAACTCGACTCCTAGAGCCGCTACTACTGTCTAGGCTTGCAATAATCAAAAGCGATTTGGCTCTTACAGATTATTGCTAAGTTGCACCTGCTCAATCTTCTGACCCTGACTCGTGTATATATATATATATATATATATATATATATATATATATATATATATATATATATATCCTGTCAACATATTTTCAAAAAAACAAAAAAATAATTCATAATAAATGTGTAACTTTGGAAACAGAAACACAATCCCTGCCACTCTCTTTATTCCCGTCACAGAATTGTACCCAACATGAATTCCTCAACAGGATTTCAATTACAGTTTTTTAGAGGCACCTATTGCGAGTCCGTCATCCGTGTGAATCGACAGAAACACAATACCTATAAAATCCAATGAGCAACCGACCGCGCTCTTTTGTAAGGAGATTTTACTCAAAAAGTTTTATGGTGAACATTATAATCCATGTTTGCCGGACAGATGTACGTAAGAGTAATATACTTGAGATGTTATGGAACGTGGTCATTCAAACCTCAAGGTCATAATATATCACTGCAAGTAAAACATTAATTGAAGGCAAAACCCTCTCCCGTATGAAAGATGAGAAACGTTGCACACAGATACGAAATTCACTCCTCTTCAGTGGAGAACACTTCCGTATAAGAATACAAAGCTATATATGATAAAGAATTCTAACTCCAAAGAACATAAAACACGCACAGTAACGCTAAGTCAGTAAAAGCTACAGAGTACTTTTGGCTTTTTGCACACGCTTATTTTGCACAAACAAACGTAACTTTTTTTCTCTACAATCACAAAACAAAAGAGTTTTAACTAAAGACTCGACACTTTGTTATGTACAGTCGCGTTAGTAACCCGTCATCCGGCGAAGATTTTCTTTAATACACCCTCGGTCGAGGACCTGTTTATAGCGTACATTTTCTTTGTTAGAAAGCATAGTTCCTCATTGTATAATGGTGCTGTGTGAAGCGCTCGCACGCTGGTGCTGCGGACACACGAGTGACGCTTCCTGCCTCTTATAGTGTCACCAGTTATAATAGGGCGAGTTTCGCCTCTTGGTTCATCGTGCTGTTTTGTATGTTGTTGACTTTGTGGTGTTCTCTAGAAGAAGTTAGCTTCAAACAAGCATTCTTCCACTAAACGATTGCACGATAGAGAAACCAGGTGGTTGAATCAAGATATCTATATTTACGTTTTTACACAGACTTGTTACGTTTTTATTATGTTTGCCTACGAACACTATTTAGAATTGAAAAGGTGTGTGCGTCAGTAGAATATAGTCCCGTCAGGAAGTCTAGACAACAGAAGAGATGGGATGATCACTGTCTCGTTGGAATGAGCTATAGAGACGAGAAGTTTGTTGCCCAAGTCTCCCCAGAATGCGCCAAACTTTGTGGGATTACTTTAATGAATTACAATGACCTCGTCGACAGGAACTTGAGATGGCAATTGTGCGACCTTTCTAATTCAGAAAGGCATTGTCTTTTTTAAAGATACATTCATCATATCTATGTGAGTACGCTGTGAGACTTTGTGATGTTGTCAGGGCTACTTTGTAAGTTCTTTTCTTGTGAGTATTAACCCTCAGGTTATGTGAATTTGGAATTGTTATGTGTAAAGGAATATGGAACTTGTGTGTTTGATGTTAAGTGATATAAGAAAAAATGGTGGACTATGAATAGATGATATATTTAGAATATGGCAAATTGTGCGGGAAGGCACATGTCACATCAGTTGTGAGAAAAGGAGCTCAAAACGTACCGAGGTTTTGAGTTTCGACGACTCAGAAATTATAAACTAACGCAACGAAACCCAGAGACAGAGAAATGGATTTTGAGCAAAAAAAAAAAAAGAAAGAAAGAAATTAGCAAAGTATGATTACTGCAGCTGTGAACATGTTGTATACCTGGCAGAGGACGTCAATACGACACTATTAAGAGTAATAGAATTTTCGAAAAGTTATTGAGAATGGAGGAGCTCAAAATCCTTTAATGAGTGCCCTGTAAGGGGGAAGGCATACAAGCCCGTTGCTCACCGAGTCTACCTCAAGCAGACGACTGCGACACGAGCTCTCCACAACACACGAATATAGAAGGAAGGACTCCTGCCGGAACCTCCACCATTTCATATATATGTATATATATATGAGAAAAGTCAGTTATATACACGTATATATGTGAATGGTTTCCCAGCTCTCGGAGTTACTCCATGATGATAGTTTGTATCAAAACCTTCCAAACGCACAATGTTTTTTTGATATTTGCCATTGTTTGTTCTGGCCAGTCAGCTGGACCTGTAGTCGAATCCCTCTGAGGAATCTTGAATTCATGAAACGACGCCCCCACGGTGACCGTAGGAAACCAGGGGGGGGGGTGTTAGAGGTGGTTTAAGAATACCTGAATACCTGAAGGTAATTCAGGTATACCTAAAGGTATTTGGAAACTCTCAAGGGTATGTGAGGGTTACCCGGATGTAATTAGACATCGCATGAGGTTAGAAGGACATTTTTCCAAGGAGGGGGTATTGGCCGGGGAAGGTCCACCTGACTACCAGAGACTTGCGAACCGCCATGTCCCAATCTGAGAGTCCCGCTAGCCCAGACAACGCTCACCTACACCTTCCTGGAGATTCGCATCTAATACCTGCTAGGGCCTGTCATCTAAGGGACTCTTACCTACACTTCCCAGGAGACTCATACCCTTTTTAATCGGAAGATTATCAGCTTCTTCCGCTCGGAGAATTATTTACGAGCTGAGTAAAGGAATGCCACTTTAAGTTTCTACGGGATTTTAGTCATTTTAACTTGTTAAGGATACGTTTAAACCCACCTACCTGGAGAGCATTGTTATACTACTTTGCCATGGAACTTGGGGTCCTAATTTTAGCAGCGCCGGAGGAGTTTGCTGTGTTGTGAAGTCACCGTACTATTCTAAGGTGATGTGAGTTCAAACAAGTAGAACCATTTAACTTTACCCTCACTTGTCAAGAACTGAGAGAACTATACTGGGTTCCGAAGATAGCAACTCGCAACACTAAAGGTTGTCAAAATCTAATTTGCTGTGCCGTGATTTCGGAAGACTATAGCGGAGCTTCTGCATTTACCCTGCAGTGTTGAAAGCCCAAGAGTATTACAGTTTATGAGTTTCTAAATATATTTTTACGTTGTTGTCATCTCACGTACTGTGACCGTTGTGGCTGCGGAGCGGCTTCCTTGATTAGGAAGGCGAGGTGAGTCCCTGTGATGCGTCTCCAGAGAAAGGTGAGGGTGGTCTTGGCTGGCCGGCCTGCCCTCGGGAGTTGACGGCAGCAACAAAGTTGATCTGTGATTAGAAAGAGATCTAATGCACTGAGATCTTGTTTTATTCCCCCTTCTGCATCGTGCCATCGCTTCTACGAATGGATTCTCCAAGAAAGCTGTTTATTTTCATGATTGTCAACGCAACCTTTTCCTCCAGTTTAAAGTTTTCGTCAGACACAGAGCTTAACCAGGTGAGGTTTTTGGTTTCTTGTGTAGGTTTTTATGTAGAAAAAACAAGCAATGAGAAGGGTTTAATTCCTTAACCCCTGAAGAGACCGGTAAAACATTAGGTGCGTGACGGTACAATCACTGAGCCCGTGACTAAACGACCATTGAGGCGCTTAGCAACGGCGCAAAGCCATCGAGTGTGCGACTGCAACCACTCGGCGCTAGTGTGACCTATGATCCGCCAAACACCACTATCCTTCAAGGGTACAGAGGAACGTTGATGTGGATACATTTATAAAAGATATCAAGACTGTGATTCGAGTTTTTTTCTTTCTGCTCATCGATTTGCTTGCTAACATATCTCTCTCCTTACTAGGCTTTGTGCTTACTATCTACTCTGTTATCGCAAACAGCTTTCGAGGAACCCAACGATTTCTTCATGTTTGTATTCTTTCATCAGCAGCTATATGTATAGCTTTCTCTGTCAGGAGTTGTGATACGTATAGCTGGTATATATAAAATTAAGTAATGAAAATCAGGTCAGTGTTCTCAAAGGCTTTAATCCTTTATTGGAAAGCGACATAACAATAGCTTCAAGAAATACGTCCATATAGAGGCAATAGAGAGTGTTCTTGGAGGATTCGTTAGCAATCTTATCACAGCTTTAACAAACACTCAAACAGCTTCGTGAGTATATATATATATATATATATATATATATATATATATATATATATATATATATACTCACGAAGTACAGTAGCAATGTCAACGGGAGCAGCAACAGTGACTGCACTACCATCAGTAACAACGGGAGTGCCACCAGCTGGATAACAATCATCAGTAACGGAAACAGCCATCATTGCAGCAGCAGCAGCAAGAAGGGTGGTAGGAAGGAGGAGGAGGTCTTCTCCTCAAGGAGTTGTCGTTGTCAGTAATCCTGTACGTACGTACGGCCTCCTCTGCCGGCAAACCTTATCGTCCGTCTTTCTTCATCATGAACCACACTTCATTACGTCGGTTCTCGAACTTCATTGGGGAGTCGTATCCGGCACTGGTTGGGGGAGAACAGCAATTGTAAATCAAACACTTGACCAATGTAGTGACATATATATAATCAGATAACTGCGAGATGTTCCCAGAGATATGATGGGATGTTGGATACTGTAGCGGGTGTGATCAGGAGCCTTGAGGTTTCTTTTGAATCGTGAGCTGTACATTCCGAGCAATCTCGACATCTCGACAGTCTCTTTTATGTAATTTACTTCATATAAATTATATCGAAAATACAAGGTACGCTCACGTATACGGGTCATATAAGAAGTAATATTACTGTACCAGTGTTGGTAACGACTAGCCTCACCTGTAGAAGGAGGAGAAGTCGACGTTGGCTTCGCCAGCTTTCTCGAGAACATCCTGGAGTTGCCTTGCCTCGTTCTCCCAGACGCTCTTACGCCTGGCAAACCCTCCGAAGGTTCTGGCAAAAGATTAGGGGTCTAAAAGTATTTTTTTTTCACTTTTCTCCAAATTCTCTAAAGGAACCAAAGATAAATGTATTTTTTCATACTTCATCGAAATGGCTGTGACCCAAATTCGACTGCACAAGCAAAAGAAAACGAAAAGACTGAAATATATAAAGAGAGAGTGATAGCAATGACCTGCCCATCGTGGCACTCAAGCCAACACCCACCTGGTGAAGACGGTCATGGAAGGGCGATCCTCTATGTAGACTTCGGCGTTGGTGGGTTGTGGGGGCGAAGCCTGGTGGGCCTCCGGCAGATAGAAGCACATCTGGAAACGCTTCATACCGAAGGATTCTTTCTTCATTAACATAGTAACTGGGGCAGTCATGGGGATCTCAACATCTGAAAAAAAAAAAGAAAAATAAGTACTGCTTTACCAGAAACTACACATACAAGTTATAAACTTGTTATGAATTTCATGAGCACTCTAGTTAAGTATTCGAACACAGTTCAGAATCAGTTCCGAACTTTATCTACTTTTCCTTTTACGACAACTAGAGGAACGTATCAAACAATGCTTAACCCCACAAGGATGTTCCGTTACAAATGAGCCGAATGATGGTTCAGTTCATCCTGGACTTGAAGCACAAGCCTCACATATGATGCAAACTTTTCGAAACTTCATTCAACAGCTTCAATCATTTGGAACGAAACTTTTACTATCCCTACACGTACCGCACATAATTTCTATGCATTCATTTATGCTGTCTGATAATTATCTTTAAATTATGCTGTTCGATGATAAAGTAGAATATCCCCTTTTGGTATCTCGACCTTTGAGAATTAGTGAATGCGAAAATCAGATAGAGTCCACAATCATAATAATTTCAAATCCTACAAGGGAGAAGGTGGAGTCATGTTCCAGAAAAATATGTAAGTTCCAAGACACGTATATACGTACCTCGTTCGTTGCTGCCGGTGATGTATCTAAAGAGAGCAAAGAAAGACCTCTTCTGTTTTCTGGGACTGAAATTGTTTTGCTCGTAGTGGTGACAAACCCACCTTGCTTGTGGGTACATCCGCAACTCATATCCCTATTAAGGTAGAGGCAAGAGGGGGCTCGACTTAGTACAGAAGTTAAGCATATGATTTAGACTTTTTACCCCTAGTTATGAAGAGACGACAATAGCAAATTTTAACACTTTCATTTCAGAACAAGAGCCACTTAGAATTCCTAGTTACAAGGGGTAGGTTCTAAATTTGGCTATAGGTACTCATACACATGAAAAGGATAATTGAAATTCTGCTCTGTGAAGTGCATACAAGTAAACAGTCTTGCCACGAAGGGACTCTGCTGAAACACAAGGGTATCTCTGAGTGACTTACAGTGCAGGTATTTTAAATGCTTTCCTATGGTACATTTGAAAGAATATAGTTTCGTAAAGTCTGAATCTTAAACACAGGTGCAATGCTATCATTTTTAGATAGTACATCATGTTACAGGGAAGTGTGTGTGTGTGTGTGTGAAAATTCTTGAGGAATAAAAATGAAAGTAAGATAAAGAGAAAGATTGTAAAACTGAGAAATACTTACACTACCGGTTCTGATGACTTCATAGGGAGCCAACTCGTCCGGTTCTTCCTCATACTGCCGAGTCAGAAGTAGTAAAAATTAGTCTGTGCACCAAAAGGTGAAACTCAGAACCTCGTTAAATGGGGGAAAAAACATATATACTAATTAGGAATGTAAACTAACCTGTTATGTAAAATGATGAAATGGTGGATCGCCTAATTCATTTCTCAGACTGACAAATTCAAAGAATGTAGATTAAAGAAATCTTGTTCATCAATCGTATTCATTAATTTTAGAAGAATCAGAATTCCCCCATAATGTTACATAAAAGAATAAGTATCAATGAAAGAACAGCGAGACTTGACATTCTTGCTTGAACTTTCATGTGAAAGTGTCACTTATGTTAAGCGTAACACAGACACATGTAAGAGACCAGTTAGTAAAATATATTTTTTTCGATTGTCTTTTGGCGTGATGTTTGGATTTTGGCTTTAATGTAATCAGATGCTGGTAAACCATGAGAATTAGCAAAAGTACATTCATACACAATATAGTATGTTCCTGCCTGATGGTTGACATTATCAATTATTCTGATTCCTTATATACCCATAAATTCACCTGAACTTAAAAAAAGAATCACTCGCTTTAAATATATTAAAGAAACATACCTAACTTACCTGTTAATTTAACATAAAATAAAAAACTATGTATTCAGGCCTTACCTGGGCAATGGCAAACTGTGCCAGCAGTAGTGAGCAAAGGACAACCACCACCTTCATTGTTCACAAATCTGCAGGAGAACATTGGAGTCAAATATCAGAAAATGTCGAATATATTTCTTATATGTTTCTTGTTAGCTTAATTCCAAAGAGGATAATAATATTATTAGTCACATCTGGCATGGTAAGAGTTATGACACAGGACATGTGGATGTTTGCGGTGATAAACGCCAAAACTGGAACGCTGTCCCTTGTTGCTGTATAGTTGGACAAGTTTCTGCGATACTTGGACGCTCTGTTTGCTAGCGTTTGTTTCTCTTAAAAGATTCTTGCTGACTTTGCATAATCGTTATGTGAATGCTTGTGGGTCAGTAGTGCAAAAGCGTTTTCGTATTCTCAGCGACATTTTTTTTTTAACTATTTTTAGAGGATGAATCTACTTACATTTATAAATATACGTTGGCAACAGTATGGTTGGGGGCCGCACACCTGACTTTAAGGCAGTGTGCTGATAGTCATGTTTAAGTGAGGTGTTGCGATATCATACTTATAAGCAAGTCTTCGTGATTTCTGCCATTTTCGTGAGTGTCTCGTGTGTAAATACGTATATAAGCAGAATATGCAGGGGTAGATAATTGTCCGCTCTTTTTAGAATATTGTCTTTGTCTTGTTTGATACCCTTAATTAATAACTTCCACTATAACATCTCCCGCTTGCGGGATCTTCCAACTTGGCACATCTTCGTCAGGCAATACTGTAGTAAGGAACAGATTGATGTTTTTTCCTGTTTGAAATATATAATGGAATTGATGGCATCGCAATGGGCTTCGTTTCCGGCAAAATACGATCATGCTTTAGCTCGGTTTTTCTTTCAGTAAATCTAGTCCCTTAGCCCTGCCTTTTGGCAAATTCTCGTCGTTATAAGTACCCGTAAAAACTCTCAGAAGCATATGGTAGGCAGACATCAACCATAGAGGTGTTACCGACTGGGTATCGGGAGGGTTAGTAAACGGCGGAACAAGTGACATAGCACTACAGTGGCTGTTTAAAATTCTCTCTCTCTATGGCTCAGGTCACTGTGTTTCCAACTCACGCACGCATGGGTAGCTGGCACTTACTAAAGTCCACAAACGCACACTTTCTTCTCCTCACACAACACTAGAAACACGAAACCCAAGCGATTATTTTCAGTACGTACCTTGCCTCTCACTTGACCTCACCTTGACTAGATAAGTCTTGACATTCACCTGTACCTCTGAACGTGACACAAGACAGATTTATGGTTGTATTAGAATTAAATATTTCAAATCGTTCTTCTAATATACATACATATGTACGCATAGGAGAAAATCTCATAACGTAACTAAAGTATTTCATCAACTTCACTATGAACAAGAAGTATTCCTAACCTCTCCATTATTACGAAGAGAGTATCACGAACACTTTATCTTTCCCACTATATGGATGTGGGGAAACCCTAAGTCTCTCCGTCACACATTTGATTCAAGATAACAACAGCATCCTTTAACCGTATCCTGTCCTCTGTACAAACCCTGAACATTTCTGCAATTCTCTACAATCTTATTACCGTCTAAAGAATAAGCACCCATCCGGATATACACAGCTCTTCGCCTCATAACAATGCTAATATTATGTATTACAGTTCTACATTTTAACTCATATCTTCAGCACAGCAGGTAGCCTCTCCCTGACCTAGTGACTGCATTTTAGCTACATACCTTTTGGGGTGGATCTCACGAATGATGGTAGGGAAGATCCAGCTGATGTTATATATATATGCGGTTCCCAGTAGATTCCTGCTTGTATAACTGCTAATTTTCATGTTACCATGAGCCAGCGCTTTTATGTGATTATTTCTTTTTGTAACCCTTCGCACGCTTGAAGGATCAGATTTTCAGCCTCATTCTCCATTAATAACGACAACATAAAGGTATTTGCTTGTATCCTTTTTGACTTTGAAGTAGCAGATACGCGTATGCATTATAAGCTTCCAGCGGTTTCCAGCAACGAATTGTGCGCTTTTTACGTAACGAAAAATCCGGTGACCCACTTGTTGGCAACAGTGCAGGAAACCGCGCATATCTCCGGTTCTGTAATGCTGTAGTCAGCATCCCCAGCGATCCTTGCGATTTCTTCTCTATCATGAACTATTGTTCAGTAGCATCTACCTCTTAAAGGTAGCGGATTGATTAAACCCAACTTATAACACTTAAGGACGTGACCTTTCAGCTGACACTTAAGGATCAGGTCAAGACCAAACCATCATAAGTAAGGGTCACTCATTCCGTCGTGCTTGAGGGTCGTATCTTCGTGCTGTGGTGTATTGAATTAGGTTTTTTAAAGGCTATAACATCAGAAACGGTGGGTATTCGAGGCTATAATACTCATTAACTGGCACTTGTATGTCTGATAAGTCAGGCTTATTTTGTATGTCTGACACGATCTAGATACATGGGCTGTCACAGCCTTGTTAGTCCTAGGATAAATCATTCATTCATCATTGTCTATGAAGGTCACGGAGGTTAGTCAGGCCTGCATGCTTCTACTTTATTATATTACTCCCATTTGTCCCATTTTGTCTCTCTGCGTAGGAGAGGAGTCTTATTGTTTGCTTTGTTTTTTCATTATTCTATTTTATTTTCTCTTTCCAACAAACTGCACAACACAGTGCCACTTCTTCCTGCTTGGGCCAGTTCATTTGAAGCTCGGTGATCATATTACACCTTTGTTCAATATGCCTAGAAACGTATTTTAATATCTATATTACACTTTTCTTATTTGCAGTCATTGCAAGAACTTTTTTGAATCGAAGTACAAACAGATCAAAGACTGTATATTTTGGTTTACTCCAAATTTTAACAAACTGACTTGAAACTCTACCGAAACCACTGTCCGATACCTTACAGTAAACTAACCAAGGTTGCTTATCTATTAAGCTTAACTGGAGGGATATATAACAAACATGTTAATGTTCCTTTAATATAGTATACTTTTATAAGGTGTTTTATGTCACTGAGGCGATAGTCTTCCCTAGTGGGAGCTGCAGCAGCCACGTTCGGCAGATTTTCATTTTCAGAGTAACAGACGCTCTCTGCCAATAGGCTACCTGTAAATGCACTACATCCTTGTAGTACTCGTTCCAGGAGTTCCTTAAACAATGTATAATCAACAGGTTCTGGTCCAGAGCAGCAAATGTGTGTGTTTCAGAATACATTGTGTCGCCCCACTTCATTTTCAATCACCGTTTTCAATGTCTTATTCTCATAATGTTGTGATTATTGGGTCTGTATTCTTCGAGCAGGGTGATCATTAAGGTTGTCGTTGTGTTAGTAATGGCCAATTTACTTTAACCTGTTTGATATCCATATTGGGTCGTAAGGAGCGCCTAATATGGGCCGGTAGGAAACGGGGCTGGGTGTAGTGTGATCCCCTTCATCGTTAAGTAAAGCTGTTAATCAGACTATAACAGCAGCTGACGAAAATTCAGGATAGGTAGTGAAAAGGAACCAGAGCCGTTAGCAGAGGTGACTTTTTATTATGGGATTCTCTGATGTATTTCAGTTGAGGTAATGTTTTTATTGAAACTGATGGGGGATTACTATTGTTGCTTTTGGTGGTGGTGGTAATCTTGTGGTGGTGTTTCTGGTGATGGGTGATGGAGGCAGTGAAGTTGTTTTTGTATTATGTCAGTCGATTTACGGATATTCTCTTTTTTACTCTGTTTCCATGCCACTTATTTTCCTTTTCTTCTCTCCTCTTTTTCTAGATCCTTTCGGTGTTAGTTGGTTAGTTATTAAGGCTTTAGGTCATTAAGATCGTCAGCGTCAAATTCACAAACGGATGATCTTGAATACCTTCTTCGGGTAATTCTGTGATCTCACACGACCTCACTCCATAAGTAGTCCATGTCATTACGATTACTAGTTCCAATAACCCTAAATTAGTTACTGAATTCTGTATCTTGTAGTTTTTGTGAAATGCTTAAAGATAATTAGAGGTTTGAATGATGTACGAAAAATAAAGTTTCACCATCATCTTTTAGATTCCTTATAGATACAGGAAAGTTGCCGTTACTATTTTATCCTCAAATTAGGAATTTTTATTCATATTTCATTGGCAAAACTCAAGCCAATAAGTCTGCTTAATAGATCTGTTTACCCTAAAACTGTGAAAGAAAATGGATTGTGAAAGAGAATATGAAGGATATCTTTTAAGGGAGACTACTTCAAATAATTCAATCCCGGGAAAAGCGTAGTCTATTAAGTTTGTATATATCCTTAAAAAGAAATTAGCTTTAGCATTTATAGTATGGACTGGATTAAATTGAAATTAACTAACTTCTGTTTAAGTGATAGCTATTACTAACTCAAATAAATAGTTTTATCACTTAAGGTAAACTTTTTCTTTAGAAGATCAATAAATTCCGATCGGTTTCATAGTCACCAATTTCTCTGACTGACATCTAGCATTTGTGAAACCGTTGCAGACAACCAACGACACACAAATTCAGAAGAACTATAGTACAACCTGACTGGGTTTATAGATGAAACAGTCATCGATAAATACGTCCATGGCAGACCTCATCCTTGCGACCTCTTGGTTACCCCTCGTGATGTACGTAAGTACTTCTTGCCTCAGGAGTACTTTCTGTCTTTATGAAACTTCCTCAGCGCTCAGAGAGCCGGCCGCGTTCACCGGGAGAGACCATAAACTGTTTTATACCATTATTACTATTATCATCATTATAGAAATAGTTAGGTAACTATAGTGAGGGTTCAGTGATGTTACAGTGAAGGGTTCAGCAGCTGTAGAGAAGGGTTCAGCCGTTACAGTACTCACAGTGAAAGATTTAGTTGCTGTTTGAATCGTTTTGTCTTTGGATTCTGTTGCACTTGTACAAGTAAGAGATACTACATACTATTTGAGGTTAAATACTTGCAATCAAGAAGATTTAGTTGTGATGGTAAAAAATAAAACATTACAGAGAATTGCTTATTATGATAAAGGGTTTAAGATACTACGACCCTTGGGTTTTTTTGAGCTCGAGTCGTAACGTCGTGCTTCTAGGGGTTAAGATGTAGAGGTGGTAGTGGGTTGAACAATATATTACGAGACCCGTGATATAGCAGGTAGATGGAGGTCGTTGTCCCCATTAACTGGTACCAGCTCAGAAGTTGTAAACAACACTTAGAACGGAAACAGAAATATATTTCTCTCTCTCTCTCTCTCTCTCTCTCTCTCTCTCTCTCTCTCTCTCTCTCTCTCTTTCTCAGCGATGAGCCTTACGTGCTAACCCTGCCTCATGGCAAAATCTCGTTTTGGGTGCTTATAGACAGGTATTTTCTTTCTCCCTTTTTCTCATACTCTCTCGAAGCAAAGACGCTAGGCAGAGGAACGTTCGGATTTTCCGACAGCAAACGAGATCCTGAAAAGCTTTGGAAAAGACTAAATAAGGACAGACAAAGAGACAGACTTACTGTCGAGATATAGGGAAATGTGCATGAGCTTCTCTGTCTCCCATCCTTGAGGAGACAATAGAGGAGGTCTTGTGCAACACGCCCAGAGTAGTGCCAGAATTATATGAGCGTGAAGTAAGCGAGGAAATGCGAAGACCTGGATCCATCCACGCCTGAGGAAATTAGAATAAGGGAAGACATAATAATCACCTTTGAAACCCACGGGCGTCCTGATGATGTCAGCACAAAACATTTCATTTGATTCGAAAGGAAATGTGAATCAGAGGTGACACTGGGAAACTGAGCCATAAACAATGTCTCAAGAAGGACGGACGGAAATATTTCTTAGCCAAAATATTTATGGACATCTGGAACAAAGTAAGAGAAGAGGAAGTACTTGCTTATGACAATAGGAAATTTAAAGTCTATTCGACAGAAATGTGAGAGTAAGACATGGGGCCCTACGAATATATAGTTCCTTCCCCATATGTGCCAAACAGGATATATCAGTTAGATAATCACACACATTCACACATACACATGCAAATACGCTCGGTGTACCAATACATTTGGTATGTCAAGGTATATGAATAACGGCTGCCTCACTTTTGTGGAGTAATTTCAAAACCTATCAGACTACTGAAAAGAAGACTTGTTCACTTATTGTTGACCTTAGTTGTCTCATGATGAGAAGGCGTCGTAGTTTGGACTTCAGGAGATGTAAGAGTGATCACTTCATATTATGGGGGAACTTTACTATAGCACAACTAGGGACCTCGACAGTCACATCGTCATGCGGGTGCAAAGACTTCATGAAGATATACTTAAGAGCTGAAAAGAATACGAGAAAAATCTTCCGAGAGGTTAGATTGTTAATATGTAAATAGTGCATGTCTCACACCAGCTGCTGTCAACAGTATGGACCTGAGGTGGAAGGAGTGATGTGTATATCACCGGGACGTAACCCCACCTGCTTGGGGGGGAGGGTTTGGCTTCGTCTGGGGTCCGAAACCGGTGGAGGATCACAGTCGACGCGCAAGGGCTAGAGATCTCAGGGTTTTATGAACGCTTCCGTCATCTCGGTTTTTATTTAGTTTCCTTTGACTTCCTCTTCCGTCTCTTGAGCACTACCTTCCTTCCTTCCTTCTTTCCCTTCTCATGGCTTCCCCTGAACCGTTAACCTCCCTCTCCCGCCGCGCCCCGAGAGCCAGGCCATCGGACCGTGATGGAGGCCTGAGAGGGAGGCGGTCACGCCGAGGACGTGCCCACCCGACCTAAAATAATGTCGCCAGATCTCGCCACCTACCGGGATACTTGGCTGGATATTGGCGGGAGGGAGAGGGGAGAGGAGTGGGCGGGCGTTGAGCATGCTTGCGGAGAGAGAGTTGGCAGCAAGCCACCTCCACAAGACGATCGAGGTGTGAGTTTTCACCATACGGTGAAGAGGCCCTGAACTTTGCCTCGCGTGTAAGTCTATATAGCAAGGATTCTACACTAACGTGTGCTAACACAAGTGTGATTATCATGGAAAAAAGCAGTTATTACGTTATTACCATCACTAGACATAAAACCGCTCATATAGAACCGCCACACTCCACTAGAACCATCTAAACTTCCGTGAGGCCAGCTCACTTTCATATCCCAAACACACTGTACACCAATGCGAAAGTCGGTAAACCTTGAGAGCGTCGATTTTCTCCTCAAAACAAGTTGTTTCCGACGTTCAAGGGATCGTAGACATATCTGTTGGGGTCAGGCCTTTGAAGAGAGATCTTAAGATTATCGCTGTGAGATTCAATCTCATGCTGCTAGTGCGAGGTAGGCTGCCTCACTCGTATCAACAGCTCCTGCCGAGACTCCCTCGATATCAGTCACATATCACATCTACTGCATTTGTCTAAGATTACGTAGGTCATTTGCGTCATTGAAGTAGGAAGTACAAGGAGGTTTCATGTGTCATATGAAGTGTGAGGATTCGCCAGTGGAAATATATATAAATAATGATTTTTCCTTTTCTTCCGACGGGAGTCCGACGGCAGTGATTTAGTCGAGGCTGGACTCCTCCCTTCCAGAACGACACTCGTTGCTTCCAGGGAAAAGAAAAAAAAAATGGCCGTGTTTATGATTCCCGTTAGGACTTGGTTCTTGCCATTTCACGATCTTATCAGACACATTCAGACAAGGCCGCTGGATGGGTCTCATCCAGTCCCAGACGCTATCGGCTCTGCTCTTAACTACGGCTACACAGCATAACCCTTAGATGGAGTGACCTCTGGTGACTCTTAGACGTGTGTACACACACACACACACTCTCCATACGATATTCTTGCAGCGCCACGATCGACTTCTATTACTGCTGACATGATTATGATTCTAAGAGAGAGTCCAGAGAAAATGTCGAAATGATGACGCAGGTCGAACGTGGAGACATCTGGCGCGAAGTCTTTCTAAAATCGGTGTAATAGAATCGTATCGTCGTGGACATTTTCATTGTTTGGTACACGTGACCGTAGATAGTGCGGTCAAAGGTTATCACAAAAAATTATAAAAATCAAAGTCATAATTAGACCAAGAAATCATATATATATATATATATATATATATGGCTTATTAGTATGATTTCCTGTTTCCCTTCGTGAACAAGGGAAACGTTTCTTGTCTGCATTTTCCAAAATTAGTGTGTGTGTGTAATGACAATAATAAAAGTGTTTAATTACAAGCAAAAATCCTACACCAAATTTTTTTCTTTTTATCGGCATGTAAATGAGCATAGTGACGCCACTTCAGGTAAACCTGAAGTGCCTGCCTTGAGAAGCCCTTCTCCAAAACTACCCATAAATGTAGGGAAAAAAATAAAATCTTCCGAGCATCCGCTACAATATTCGTGATAACTCAAGCGAGTGTTGGAAGTTGGTTTATACAATAGTTTTATTTCTTTAATGGACGATCGTTTATGATAGTATACATACCATACTTATTTACGAATTTGTATTATAGTTGTACATTTTTATTAGCACTTATATTGAAACTTATCATGATGCTAAGATAATTATTTTGCCTCACTCGATTGTATACACTTTAATACGTCTCAGGGGCTCAGCTTTCTGAGATACCTGAGACGTCTCGAGAGAAATAGTGCCTCAAGAATTCTAGTACTGAGGTCATTTTCAGGGTCCAAGAGACAGACAGCGGATAGTCATGAAGAACCCACACTCATGTGCTGCCTGGAATTTTTTTTTTAAGTTTTCATGTCATACAGGAAGTCATTTTAGAATATGAGTAATGAAGTTGCTCATAGGAGTTCGGTGCGTTTGTTGCGCTTGAAGAAAGTGGAGGGACCAAGATGGTGGTGGTGTTCTTGCTGTAATTGTGATCAAGTGACTTTAGAGGTCCCCTTTTTAATGGGCATAGAAGGTCGAGGACGTTGTAGACAATGACTCGGGGTTTGTGAACAAACCCATATCAGTGCGTAATATCCTGCGTAGCCAGAGTTGGGTTGGGCCTCTTCCCCGAATGGGTGTGTATGGGTCGAGGCTTTGTCCAAGTGATTAGAATCGTAATACTGGTTCAGTGGCGGCTCAGTGGAAGGCCACAGTCAAGGCCCTGAGAGTAAGGGGAAACCCAGGCTAGTGGCCTTAAATAAATCCACACACAAATAGGAAATAACACACACACACACACACACACACACAGTACTTGAGTACAATAGAGTTGCATCCTGTCGATTCCCGCTGTCACAATTTACCCAGAAAGTGTTAATTACACATGTACCACGTCTGATGTTCCACCTATAAGTCATTCAAAGCGAGCAGGAAGCTGGGAACACGAGGTGTCATTACGACAAGGTGTGGCATGGCAATGGTGTGGTGGGATGAACTAAGTTTCCTGTTAAGAGCAGTGGAGTGTTGGAGTGTACCTAGGCCACCTGCGTAGTTATAATCACCTCCCGAAGAACAGCTATAACAACAAAGTGAAGGATATGGTTGGTTCATCAGGACGCTGGGTACATCCTGAATCCCTGTGGCCTTCACTTATCTTTGTACCTTAGGCGGTATTGCTTGTCCCCTGAACACCTGAGGGAGTTGGTGGATAATAATAGGAAGGTGATCAGAGGTGTGTGGGATTGCCTGCCTTACTGAAAGCACTGGATACTCGCCCCCTGGGTTATGTATATCTATGTCTTTTGTCTGTCTGTTTGTCTATCCGTCCATCCTGACCCTCTTGACGTCACGCTGGAGAAGCACACGTACTATACGAGTCATAAACCACGAAGCATTTTTTACTGTGATTGATGTTGGCTTGTTTGACGGGCTCACTGTCTGACTGGTTTGGTTAGCTGGCTGGGGAGGTCCTAGGCCTGGGGCTCTGGTTGAGGGTCAGGAGAGTGTCCTCACTCGTCCTCCTTCCAGCTTCCCACGGACGCTAACATAGCACCCTCTTGACCTTATCCCCCTCCCCCACCCCCGTACCAACAACATAGCACACCCTCCTAGTGTCCCTCCACCCCCTAACCACCAATATAACAATCCTAGTTCCTTCCAACATACCTATAACAGAGCTTCTCCGACATCTCCCTCCTTCCAACCAATCACAACATAACACCCCGCTCTCAACATAGCACTACCCCATCACCACCGCCCTAACCTCCACCTCCAGCATAGCGCCTCATTATCACCCTTCGCTGAATCATCGTCTTTGCCTCTGGTGCGCCGACCTGTTCTTCCCCAATACTGATACTCACTGTAATTCTCGTCATATATTCATTTAAAATTTCACTTTCGTGGGTTTTCCCCCATATCCACGCACTCCAGGAAACAACACATCATTTTATAGTTGTGAAACCGTGAGAGTTCAGGAATGGTGCGTGTGTAACGAGTGGAACGTGTGGAATAGGGAGGAGGAACGAAACAAGAAAAGTAACAGAATGGAAAATGAAAAGGGCTATTGACACCGAGTACTGACCTCTTGCTGACTGAAAATACAGCAACAAAGTAGAATGCTACTGGAATTATAAAAGAGAGACTTTATCTACTGAGCCAGTATTGTCTGCTGCATACGATACGATCAGTGAATAACAACCGTGTGTTTAGCCAGGTCGATCTTCCACTTATATTCTTTTGCTGGTAGTAACACAGGTCTTTCTAAGCTCTAAGGAAGATCATGTATTTCAAGCACGAGTATAACTAATTACTTCGTCAATGGGGCTGGAATTGAGTAAGGGCTTGTGCATGGCCACGGTTGGTAAAATGCCTATAGTTCACTGCTTAGCTAGATGCTGTTTGCGCAGCAGTGAAGAGAGAAAGAGTATATGGCCAGCAATGAACGGACAGATAGGAGGGTGTATGGCTCGTAGCGAAGAAACAGACTCAGAATAAAAGAAGTGATAAAAAGAGACAAAAGTTAGTCATGTTGCCATTTCCGTTAGATTTACTTGGAAATAGTGACAGACTGGGTCTTACAGAGGATAATCAGAATGGCAGACTATGGCTGGACGGACCGAAGATTCAGTTGTTAGAGTTTTGTTACATTCGGAAGAACCTTCGGAGAAAATTGTTGACTGAGAGCTTACGCATCAGTGTTGAAAGGTGGGCAAGTTGCCGGATCTCCGAGGACAGTCGTGAAGAGATTAAAAAAAACAACTGTTTCAAATTTCTCCCTCCTTTAGCACCTTAATGTCACTACCTCTCTTAGATCTGATCTCGTAATCGTTATTCAGTTGGGAAGTTCTAATCCTACCTCATCAGATTAGGAAAAACCTCAAGCGCTAACTATTCCTCTCAAAGCATTAGATTTTCAGAAAATTTATTCTGCATTACTTCCATTAACACCTCTTCAATCGTATCAGCGCCATTTGGCCAACCGTAACCCATAACCTAATTTGGACGTAGCAACACTTGAAGTTGATTTACAAGCCTATTGGAAAGCAACGTTAATGTTTCGTGCTGACTCCTTGCTTAATTCTCTCGCTTACCATATTTGTCAAGGCCAAAGTTATTTATATATGTAACATTGTTCCTACATTTGGAGAGGAGCTTGCAACAGAACCCCTCACAGTTCCTTCTTGATAAAATATAGTTCAAGGTTAATAACCGTCTTATCAGTGTACCAGATCTCTCCTTCATCCTTCTTCCTCACGATCATCTTCCTACTTACTTATTTTATTTGTTTCGTCCCTTTTCTCATATTTAAGGATCTGTTGGAACCTAATCAGTCCATTTATACTAATTTTGTAAATCCATACGCGTTACTCACACATGTAAAAGCTAAAAGCATTTCTCGCTCACGAACATCCAAAAACGCACCACTCACTCGTGTGAACCCAAGCACACTGTGTTGTTAACCCGGAGCCACAGTACCTACTTATTGTCCCAACTCACATAACAGGTTTACCGGCTGAACCCCACCATCTGGGAGTCATCCTCCTCTCTCTCTCCATCTTATCTCCTATTCATCGCAGGTGCCTACCACCTGTGGCATTTCCTGGCGGAATGTTTAGTTATTTTCTTTGTCGGTTTATTTTGCATCTTGTTAGGCAAAGAACTAGCAAACAGGTTTTGTTCTAAGTCCCGTAAAGTACAGGGCGGTCTTCGCTCCGATATATATAGTCTAAGGTCAGTGCAAGAATATGAATTCATGCCTTTGGTCATTCGTATTTCCCTCTCCTGCTTTGTGGCAGAAATGATGGCAGATAAGGATCGAACGATAATGATGATAATCTCACTTGAAAAGACGGGAGAGCTGTGAGGCCTGGGTTCTAAGGTGTGGGGAAACCCCGTCGTGATAATCCAAACGTAGTCGTAAGGATCCATGAGTAGGGATACGGAGGGGACGA
This sequence comes from Panulirus argus, assembly GCA_038088735.1. Classification (NCBI taxonomy): domain Eukaryota; kingdom Metazoa; phylum Arthropoda; class Malacostraca; order Decapoda; family Palinuridae; genus Panulirus; species Panulirus argus. Next base: position 3,306 of record JAYMFT010319632.1, on the reverse strand, counting down.
GGCCAAGTATGGAGACGAGGGCATGCCAGCCACCCAGTTAGCAGCTGGGTTCGAGGGCGGTCATGGAAGCTAGTCTTGAGGTTTGTCATGTATCTGGATGACACCCGCTGGAGCGTAGAAACCTCCAGCTTCAGGTAGGCAGTAGTCGTTTCCAGGCACTAGATTCCTTTAGTTGTTTGTTTGTGTGTGTGTGTGTGTGAGTGTATGTTGGAAGCCGGGTTTATGTTGTCTTTGCGAACGTCTAAAGTCACTTACAAATAATAAAAGAGACGCAGTTGTACGTGTGTATGACCGTTCATTCCATCCCTAGATAAACGAAGTGGATCACAGACACTGTCTTTTATTAGGTTGTTCATACTGACCATTGTCTTAGGTATATAAAAGGACTGACTGTTGCCGAGCCCCGGGAACTTTCAGAAAGTTCCTGGTGTTCAAGAAAGAACTCGTCCAACTGCATGGCAAGATCAGGCAGACGTTGCCGTCACAATGTATGGGTGACGTCCAATCAAGACGTCACACATGCGTTATTGGGGAGTGACAGAGCCAGGTGTTTTTCTTGGGTTCCTGACGCCTGGATTCCCCAGGTGTTGCGACAGACCAGGCTGCTGGCATCCTGACGCTACACAAGTCATGGAAATACCAGCAGCAGCAACTGCTTCTTCTCGGAATGTCTTCATAGATTTTCACAAGTGTGATAATTCTACACAGATCGCACTTTCATGATTTTTTTTTTTTAAGCTTTCATGGGCTTTCCTTGAGGTGAAATCTGGAAACAGTGTGACGGAAACGCTTCCCAAAATGTCAATTTGTGCATATTAACGTGGGTGTCATTGTATACTGTGCAGTTGCTTGCGAGAACTGAATATTTTTGGCGAAAACTTGCGTTATCTAGCGAACAGCGCTGGATATCCTGACAACACTTGCCTTCAGTGGCGTCCCAGGGAAACCACCAAAATCTTTTCCGTATTACCGTTATCGTTAACACCACCGGAATTAGATAACAAATCGAGAGCTGAACGTTGGCATGGTTTCTTAAATCTACTGTTTCCGTACGGAGGTTACGCATAATCGGATGTGTCTCTTTTGGAAACAATATGAACAGCATTATAGTCGCGGTTTCTTGCAGTATCTGGAAACTCTTTATGAGCTCTTGACTCGCGTATATAAACCGAGCCACAAAGGTCTGGTGTTCATTTACACTTTAGTAAACATCAGGTAACTTATCTGTGTGCTTCCAGACCGAAGTGTAGGGTGTTGGGTGTGTATGGGGGCTACAAAGTGTGAGAAAGTGACCGTGAGGACATAGGAAAGCAGGAAAATTGTTGTGCCTGGAGGAAGCTGTCGTGTGGGGAAGGTTTGAAGGTATGGGGCAGGCAGGTGTCCTTAGTGCTTGGGGCTGGGAGGCCAGCGGTAGACGGATGTAACGGCGGTGTAGTGGGCAGCACGAGCTATATACATACAGTCCTGAACAAGGGTCAGTGTACATTCATGAGTGTGGGAGTGTATGGCTACACAAGGGAAGCGAAGGAGCCGAGGAGATTAAGTCGGTGTGTCTGTGTGAGTCTATGTGTGAAACGCTCGCTCGGGATGGTGAGGAGTTTGCCAGGTACTGCGGGCACGATCAACAAGCTGCCAAGCTGCCTGACTACGTGCATGGCGAGAATGACAAAGAGAAACCAGAGTTTTTTCCGGGGGGTGGGGGGGTTGTCATTACGATGCGCATATCTTTCCTTTATTTTTTTTTAAAGATTTTGGCCACATATCTGAACCTACCAACAGAGACTTTTCTTTTGTTACATGGATTCGTTATGATAAATATTTGCTCACGTCCGATTAGAATATTGTACAAAGTCCATCTGGAAGATTTCCAACTTTACAGACGTTTCAGTGTTTTTGTTTGTTTTCCCGGTGTTATTCGTTCTTGTCTGGCATATGACATTCACCCGAGGAGGAGGAGGACATGAGTGTTGCCACAGCGGTCAAACTGGAAAATCAAAGTGAAATTCTTTCTTATACATCAACTTATCATGTTCATGTGAATAACAGTTTTCTAATAGTAGATGAAGAGATGATGTGTAAGCGTAGACGACTTATAGTAGTTGTTGTTGTTGAGGTCAAGCCTGAAATAATGGTACTGATATAATGTTGAGTGTGGTCAAGCAAGTCCACGGCACTCAAGGATAGCCAGGTGAAAATACAATTTACTGATATTTCGTTTTTTAATGATGAAAGATTCATATAGTAAGGAAGACGGACGGATCTTCAGATTTACATGTGACTGTGATTTATTGTTCAAAAGAGACAAGTGAGATGCTGTGAACATAGACGAAAAAGGAATCCTTCGGCTGTAAGACGAAAAAGGAATCCTTCGGCTGTAAGTGGAACATTCCTGCTGATTTCATTTATATCCTTTTTATCTTTTTTTTCCTTGTCTGATGACTGCATGCGCAAAGCGTACGTTTCGTTGCCGTTCTCAGGGAAGATGACGTGAACAGCCCTTGGCCTACTACTACACCTATGCACTCTCGTCTGATTTCGGTGTAAGTAGTAGGGACTGCAAAACTACCGTTTATTATTAGCACAGTGTTACAGATAGTAAAGGATGAGCTTTCGCCGGACTTTGGATCGCAAATGAAATGAACTCCTTTGGAAACTCATTATATTTTGGTCTCCAGTGTTTGGTCTTCCTGCGTAAACTAGTGTCGTCAGTGAGGTTTTGCTCAGCTTCCTGAACACGACGATACGACCCCCTCGACACGAGCGAGGGTGCGGCCTTTGTCTATTGCGTCTTGAGTCGGTTGACGACCTGACTCTCAAGAGGCCGCCAGTCCATCATGTCCAAACGTCGTACCGCAATGTTCAAAGGTCGTAACGTCAGCCTCGAGGGGTTAAATGAGTCCAGTGTCAATAGTCAAAGAAACAGCGACTTTACTAATGTCATCAGAGAGAGAGAGGGAGAGAGTTGCTCATCTTGACCTCTCTGTCCTTCTCACGGATAGCCACAACAAACCTGTTTGCTCTACTTGGCTTAGGAAGTTCTAAGTTCTTTGTGAAGCGGTGGAATACATGTGGGCATCGAGTGCATCAACGAAAATGGGTATGTGTGAATGTATGTATGTATGTATATGTACCGCATGTATATGTGTACTTATGTTTATCCTTGTATGTTTGCTAAGTACATATAGGCAGGTGTGTGGTGTTATATATTTGTGTGTATTTATCTTCATTTCATTGTGATATATATATATATATATATATATATATATATATATATATATATATATATATATATATATATATATATAT
>JAYMFT010319621.1:0-10018 GCA_038088735.1 Panulirus argus | reverse complement strand
TGTGTGTGTGTGTGTGTGTGTGTGTGTGTGTGTGTGTGTGTGTGTGTGTGTGTGTGTGTGTGTGTGTGTAATTACCTCATTACCCATTTGCCCAGTAGGGGCAGAGAGTTTTGCACTCGTGAAGACCCATATCTTTATGTATAATGTCCGCACTAACCCTGTCCTCAGTCTGTCTGAATTTCATGTTATGTGTTCTGTTTCCTCTATCATTACTCCTCTCAATGTACTGTCTACTGTCCACCTCGTCGATCTCTTTTAAAAACTTTGGCGGTTTTGACTAGCTCAACCCTCACTCCTTTTTCTTAAAAGATGGGTAAATTTAAAACCTCTTGTCCTTTCCTGTAAGTTAGCTCTCTTATTTTTGATACTACCTTTGTTACCTTCCTCTGGACGTTCTCTATGAAGTCTTTGTTCTTTTTCAGGTGTGGTGATCGAAACAGAATCATTTTCTAGTTTTGGCCTTGAGTACGATATGAATACCTTGCTAAATGTCTTTTTATCCATATACTTGAAAGCTATTCTGATATTTGTCAACGGATAATTTGTCTCCTTACCTATTGTAACCCGTTCCTGGCGACAGGTTAGGGACTGTCTACTTCAAGTCCCTTACACATACAAGATCTTGAACCTTAGTTTCTGCTTAGTAATATTCATATTGAGGCCATCTATCGCTTTGTCCCATCCTAACTGCATTACATTTACTAAGGTTGTATTTCATCAACCACATTTCATGCCAACTCTGTTGTCTGTTTAGGTTCCTCTGTAAACTGGTGCAATCCTGCTCGTTTTTCACATCCCTGGAGACTTTTACATCTTCTGCAAACATAAGCAGGTCGGATATCATACCTTCATGCAAGTCATTAATGTAGATCAAGAATAGCAATGGTCCCAGAACTTAACCCTGTGGCACTCAACTGGCCACCTCACCCCATCTGGAAAAGGTTCTTCTGATATGCCTCCCCCCCCCACCACCACCACCACCAAGGTAACTTTCCATCCAACAAAGCAGTTTCTCCCTTATTCCTACATGGTGATTCAGATTCATAATCAGCCTCCTATGTGGTGCAGTGTCAAATACCTTCTGGCTGTCCAGATACAGACTGTCTATCCAGCCTTCCCTTTTGTCCAGAACTGAGCTTACTCTATCGTAAAACTCTAAGAGGTTAGTTACACATTACCTCCCTTGCCTAAAACCATGCCGTCTCTCACTCAGGAAATTTCTTATGAGCAAAAACTCATCCATTTGCTTTGTAATAATCTATTCCAGAGCCTTACACACCAAAATCGTTATTGAGACCCTGTAGCTCAACGCCTATTCCCAGTTTCCTATCTTATATATAGGTATGACGTTTGCTCTCTTCCATTTCCTTGTCGCTGTACCGCTCCCCATTGACATCTTGAACAGTACTTCTCGTGGTCTTCCTCTTATGGAAATATGATGAAATTTCATCAGGCCTATGAGCCATTTATGGGTCAAGTCCTTTTAATATTCTGTTCAAACTTTTTCTAGATGTCTCAGCGATTTCCTCCCCCCCAAAAAAAAAAAAAACAAAAGAAAAAAAGAAGCTCATCCTCATTGCATCTCATTGGTTTTGGAGCTAAGGTGTCTTTCGCTGTGAAAACGCTTTTGAACTTGCTAATCAGTTCCTCATATATCCCTACATCATCCTCTGCAATATATCCCTTTGAATCCCTTATGCTGATTAGCTGCATCTTAACTGACAACCGATTCCTGATAGATTTATTCCTATGCACACTAAAACTGTGTGTATGTGTGTGCGTGTGTGTGTGTGTGCGTGTGTGTGTGTGTGTGTGTGTGTGTGTAATTACCTATTAGTAATGTACAGGAAGGAGTTTTACACTCTAAGGCCCTCAACTCTTGAACATTCTCTATCACACAACCTCTTAAGTTTATTAATGATGTTTGCATTAATCACGTCGTCAGTCATTCTGTTCCATTCATCCACCATTCTTATATTAGAAAATTACTTCTTGATACCTTCTTTAACAAGTATTTGCTGAACTGCATATCAATACCTCTGGTTGTTTTATCCCTACATCTCTCGAAGAACTGTTCTTTGTCCACGTCATCAATCTGTTCTAGAAATTTAAAGGAAATGATCAAGTCCCCCTTCACTCATCCTTCTTCTAAGGTGGGCAAGTCTTATGCCTCTAGCCGTTCCCTGTAGCTCAGTTCTCTTAAATCTTGTACCATTTTCGTTGTCCTTTTCTGGACCTTCTCTATAAGCTCTTTGTATTTCTTTAGGAACGGTGACCAAATATGAGAAGGCTATTCTACTTATGGCCTAATATATAGGATATTTGCTGCCTATTAGATATTTCTTCATCTATATAGCTGAAACGTATTCTTTTATTTGCCAGCAGATAGTTTGTCTCCTTAGCTATTCTCCTAATGTGAGACTCCGGTGACAGGTTAAGAACAATGTCGAACTCTCAAGTCCTTGTCACACACAGAATCCTGAAGATTATTTCAGGCTAAATAATGATCACAGTTGCTCACTCCCATCCTCATTACTATGTATTTGCTCGGATTGAGTTTCATTAACCATGTATCATATCAACTTTGGGTTTGTTTAGGTCCCCTTGTAAGTTAATGTAATAATTCCTCGAATTTTCATTTCCCTCACGATCTTTACATCATCTGCAAACATATTAAAGTAGGAAACCCCGACCTGCAGGCAAGTAATCTACATAGATCAAGGAGAGTAATTGTCCCAGAGCAGATCTCTATGGCGTTCCGCTGGTTGCCTAAGCCCATTTTCAGAAGGCTCGTCTAACGGTCTTGTGTTCATTTCTACTGATATAATTTTGTATCCATTGAAAAAATTTTGCCTTATTCCTGCCTGTCGATCCAGCTTCTTAATCAGTTCCCCATGTAAGATAGTGTCAAATGCTTTCTGGCAGTCCAGATAAAAACTACAAGCAGTTCCACCCAGAATTCCTTCCTGTCTAAGACTGAGCTCACTCTCTCGTGGAACTTTAAAAGACTGACCTCTTTTTCCTAAAACCGTGTTGTCTCTCTCTGGGTAATTTCTCCTCTTTAGAAAGTCATCCACTAGCTTTCTACTTGGCTTCTCCAGAACTTTACGCATGACACGCTTTAGTGAAACTAATCTGTTCCCATTCGCTTTTCTTACAGATAGATATGACGCTGGATCATAGAAACTTCATCCAGAAAGAGTTTTCCACCTATCCTCCACTCCCGCAGTTAAAATCAGTGCAATCTAAACCTTACAGAACTGTTCTGCTACAGGTCATGACAGCATATGAAGTATTCATGTAAAACAGTAAGGCACAATTGCAGATATATTCAGCTGCTGGCTGCACAACAAAATCCCTCACACCCAATCGTGGCTAAACAACGTGCCTTGCCAGTTCCAATACACAAGCAGAAATAATTTCTGAACCCCATTCATTTCACTCCGCTTCTCCACACGTTCACTTTGATATTTCATTCCTACGGCCGCCTTATATGAAAAATCACTTTTCTTTTGAGATTTAGATTTTCAACTCTACATTTTTCTAATAATCTATGGGATAAAATTACACTTTTTTCTACATCCGCCCAAGGAAGTTGTTAAAAGGAAATACTCCTTCGCTTGCCTCAGATCATCATCTATCGAAAGATTCTTACACTTGAGTATCGCAACAGTCTCTAGTTCTTATATTTCATACATTAAATTCCTGTTCTTTCCCCACCACTCATTGTGTTGATGCTATATCACAGTGTGGAAACAGTGAAAGCAACACAACGCATATTGGGGAGATGGTTACCACAATATAGTTATCGGACGCTAATCCCCCTGTGAGCCCATTTGTGTAGCCATTACAAACGGTGCATGAAAGACTAAATGAGCTTCTAGGCATTTTCCTGAATTTACATCCTCATTTACAGTCAATTCACCTAATCCTGAACAGTTTACGCCTTTCATGAAATGACTGAGACTTACAGCCATTCCACTGTTTACTTACAGAAATATGATTTTTAAAGTTTATCCGATTCCAAGACATACCAAGGCACTCACACGTTACGATTATGAACTAAGCTTCGTATGCCCAAGTTTCCTTACTGGCTAAAACGCCAGACAGTGTTTTGTGTTCACAAATACTTCTACAAGACCCCTACGTTTTGCACTAACCTTACTGCACCTTTAAGGTAATAGTTACTACAGTGACTTCAGAAGTTTAACGGTAGTCCAAAGATAATGATGACATAAATAATGGTGTTCCACATTTCTTGGCGCTAATGTCATGACCGACCACGAAGATTGTGCCTCCCACTTGTCTTGCCATTTCCACAGTCCCTTGGTCCTTCCTTCTCTTCGATGATTTGATGTCTGCGAGGCGGAGGAGGTGCCATGAAATGTTGGGAAACGCCTGGCATAGGAGCAATTGTAACTGAATGGCTTTACTGTTCTCTGTGATTTTGTAGGCTGAGGACGGGTTTAATTTCCTTTATGCAAATGGCCTTAAAGCTGTTCGCTGGGAATGAAAAATTACGCATTTTCTCATATGCCTTGTGTGAATGTCACATATGATTTCTATAACGTATTCTGCAGACGCTTCCGTTTTGGTTACCGCTTTTACCGATTGATAGCAAAGAGATTTTGCTGTTGATAAGTGCAAATTCTTACATACCGTTAGTAAACACGAGAAAGCAAACTGGGCTTCAGTTTTGTCGAGCTGCAAAGGATAAATGGGATTATATGGGAAACATAACAAAAGGTCCAATTGGACCTTGCTTAGGTTATTTTTTTAATATCGTTAGTTCTAAGTGGATGAGGTAAAACAGAATGTAAGAAGGCTCACTCCTCACCCTACACTCCCTCCAACAACAACAGGTGACAGGAAAGAAATGGAAGAAAAAGCAAATATTTGATAAGCAAGCCTACATGTCATCAAGGGGAAAATCATAATGAATACTCTTATCATAATATTCCACCCTGTAATACATTATAGGATATTCTTAAGTTTCAGATAGAGGAGAGGGAATTAATGCATATGCATGTATTTTACTTTCTTTATATTCATTTGGTAGCTGCCTGACCTGAGGAAAAATATGGCTATGATTTTTGAAAAAATTTAAAGGTTTAGCATTAACAATGTTTAACGTTAACTTGTTCCGGCGTTCTACAAATATATTTACAAAGAAACATTATCCTGCATCAGTATTACATCTTTTAGCTTAAGTTTATTTCATTTGTCTTGATAAATATATTTTCTTATCTTTCAGGAATACATACATATTTTACGTTGTTGACTTATAATCAAAATTTTTAAAACTTATATTAGGTCACCACGAACTATACTCTTCTTTAGAGATAAGGGGGTTTAGTCATCAACTATCTTTGTCAGATATCTTAGAGTTGGTATTAGTTTGTCGCCCATCCTGGTACTTGCTCTAAGTTTTCCTCGCCCATTTTCCAGCTGGGGGACCAAAATTGGACTGCTTATTCAACCTGGGGTTTTATAACTGAATCAGAAAGATCAACACTGACTCCATTGTTTTCTAGTCAACGTTTCTATGAAACTTTATTAGTGAGTCAAAAAGTCAGAATTATTGAAGTCGTTTTCTAGTCGACGTTTTTGACTCTGAAACTTTATTAGTGAGTCAGAAAAAGTCAGAATTGTTTCAGATGTTTTCTGGTTGATGTTTCCATCTATGAAACCTAGCATTTGGTTGCTTTATTACTTGCTTCTTTACACTGTTTAGTATGATTCAGATTGCTACTGATGACAACCCCGAGATTCATCAATTTGTTTACTAAAGAGTGGATTTCCAAATCTTTTAAAGCAGTGTCTAGCCTTCTTAGCTCCAAAGTATTGCATATATCTGCGTCAGATTTCATCTGCCATTCATCAAACTACTACGCTGGTTCTTCAAAATCTCTGTGAGTTATACCACAATCTCGCTCCTTTACTGTTTTACCCTCGAGGTTTATATTGTTTAGAAATTTGGAAATCTTTAATACGAGGTTCAGTATTCTACCATATTACACGTATTAAGGAAAAAATGGAGCCAAGGACCGATCCCTGTTGCACACCACATGTCACGTCAAGCTACTCGGAGATTCCTTCATCTAACTCAATGGAATTTACTATCAGGGAAAAGAGTAAGGTGTCATCATCTCTAATGACCTAAAGTCAAGTAGGTAGTGCATAGAAACAGTAAAAAAGAAAAAAAAAACAGAAAAGATTACAGATTCTGGGTATGGCATTCGTATTTATATCTAAATAAGTAATCTTCACACATTACAATTCTTTGGTTTGTCCCCGTCTTGAAATCTGTGTCCAGTTTTGGTCACCTTAGTTTAAAAAAGACAAAGAGTACAGAGTGAGTACAATGGCGGGCATCCAAGGCGATTCCCAGACAGAGAGTCAAAGTTTATGAGAACCTTCTTAAGCTTGGGAAAGAGAAGGTTAAGAGGGGACTGAAAACAGTTACTTAAGATAATCAGAAACTGATAAGCACGATTCAGTAAGCTACTTATGGACACACATGTCTGATTTCAGTTCTAGTAACGGATACAGACTCTCGGGCAAAGGTTTTACTTAGAATAACAGCCAACCTAAGAGAGTCAGCTGGACGACTTAAAGCTGGAAAAGAAAGAGTTAAGAAGGGATTTGACACAAGTGCTTAAAGTGATCAAAGATGTGATAGTATTAAAATATTATCAAATGCTTTTGATCTTGATCGAGGAAGCTACCTAATTCTACCGTTGTCTGATTACAAACTCGCTGGATAACGAATTACCTCGAATAAGCCGAAGATCTATTTTCTTCAATAGGATTGTTAACATATGGAACAATTTACCAGTGAGAGTAGTACAAAGAAACACCGTAGATATGTTTAAGAATACCCTTGGGAAATACTTTGCTTTAAGACCATGAATAACATTATTTGCGTAAACTTAGCCACATTCAAAGTTTACAGGTATTTCTCTCTATGCAAAGTGTTTGTTTCTCTAACTTAATGCTTATGTTTCTCAGCTCATCTGCTAACACAAACAGCCTGAAAAGGATCCAGTGGTCTGTTGCTAAGTATATACTTTTGTATCTGTATATCTATTTTTATTTGTGCATAAGACAAAGCTATCAATTTTGTAGTACAATAATAAATTGGTATATTCATCATTTAAAAATGTTTGTTGTAATTCAAGTTCCGAACCCCGACACCATTTCATCATGGCACTTCAACTTAAGGGTTGCACTACAGGAAAATAATAAACTCCTTTGGAGTGAAAAGTCCCTCGACAAAACTGTGCTCCCTTTTGTCCACTGACTATGATTCATCCTAAACTTGCATTACGAACTGCAGTTCCTTTAGAAAACCTTATATTCTAGTTACTTCCTCATATCTATTAACAAGTTTATCGGTAAACTAAGTTGCGACTTCCCCCTATCCCATCCACGGTTGTCAATAGAAATATCTACTTTTCATTCCCTCTTGGGTAATTGGGGCTTCTTATTGCGAATCTTATTCAACAAAATTATCTAGGAATTGTACTGTCAAGTCTCATTGAGGGTAATATTCAAGTCTCAGTAAAACATAGCACACATGATTAGATATGAATATCCCATCCCAAGTGCTCTACAATTTTTTTATTTACTAATGTTACGTATATTGGTCAAACCAGATGCCAAAAGAAGTAATCTCACGGTACAAAGTGTTGTCTAAACTGTCATTCTTAACAGTCCAAAACCATAGCAAAGCTACTGTCCATACGATACGCAGCCACGAGTTCTCCATCTTCTTTACTTCTTTACATGGGGTTGTGTGAGTCATTGCAAACCTCCTTTTACACAGCTACCTACGGCCCTCGCTGGGAACTTATGAACGCTCAAAACCCATACTTTGTTTTTGATATGGCAGGTCTTACTCAGCTTCCAGTAAAACATAGATGAGACTATGGTTCCAATAATCATACCTACTTTTGTCCTTAGAGACAATGATCTCTCCTACACAACACTCGTCAGTGCACCCAGAACCTTTACTCTTCTCACACAATGATGTGCATCTGCTCCTATAGCTCAATAGGCTTCCATGTCTACTCCCATGTGTCTTAAGCACTCCAGTTCCTTTAGGTCTTCCCGTCCAAACTCACACTTGAACGAATCTGTCTTGCCTCCCTGATAGATTTCCTTCCTTTTATTCATATTAACTCTCAAGTTCCTCCTTTCATTCCTCTCCCAATCTCGGACTCTACCTTCTGCAATATCTTTCTCAAGTTTACCAGCAGAAATTTGTCATCTGGCCCATTTCCTAGGCCCCCGTAACCCCAGCACAGTATAGATCCGACCCTAGATCCAAGAACTTAGCATATCACTCCTTCAACACCCCATCCACTTACAGATTAAACAACCATGACAACTTCATTCACACTTAACACAGATCTCGTTTTAAGCGGAGTCACTCACAATTTTCCTTTCCTATTCATACATACACCATACTTTTCCGATAAAAGCCTCAATACATCTAGTAGATTTCCTGTTGCACTTCACATAGTCGTAGCACCTTCCACAACGCATCCCTTTTAACCCTATCGTACGTTTATTCCAAGTACATATATGCTACATTCAAGTCCCTCTCTTCCCCAAGGTATTTCTAACACAAGTTATTCAAAGCATACACCTGAACACACATCCTATCCAGTCTTATGTTCTGTTTATGTTTTAACCATCTCAATCATGACTCTTCCACACAGCTGACCAAGTACGCTCCATTGATTTATACCTTTCTAATTCTAAGCTTCCTCACTTTCAACCCCTTCTTCCTGCATTTCCTTAAACCAACATAACATGTCACTCCCGCCTCCACCAAGAAATGGTTAAACATCTCACCAGCTGCCCCTCTCGGCATTTTCACCTGACAGTCACTTCTTTGTATGCCTGTCAGTTCGAACATAATCCAATAATGCTGGTGAACCTCAGCTCCACCTCACCCACGTATATTTATGAATATATCCTAATGAAATCAGAAATTCAAAATCCCCCATATAGCACTAACCGAATTATCATATAATCAAATATACCCATCTTCTCTCTCGTAGGTAGAGATATCTCCTTCTACACACTTAATGCACGTAGGACCGTGGTTGGCTTAATGAGTTTGATTTATCGAACCTAAACTAGGAAAAGAGACCGGAGCCCCCAAAGAAAGCATAAAAATGATCGTCGGACTAAGAATTTGGCAGAAAGTGAAATTGAAGAATAGTACGGATTATGAACTGGATGGGCCACCCAGCCACCCAATCTGCCACAGTGGCAGCCACAGCAAAAGGTTTTCTCACACCCCAGTCCAACGGGTTGGTGGTGTTGATGTTTTTCAGTTACTTAGTTGTTGTTATTTGGTCTGCTTCATTTTATTTCTTTGAATATCATAATCTTCTTGCTTGTGTATCATTCTTAGGAAGTCACTGCCTTTCTATGTATCGTTCTTACAGGGTTGGCATCTTTGTTCAGTGTGAGTCGTGTGTGTAGTGAGATGTAGAATTTATTAGGATTCTTTTATCTTTTTCATATATTGATGCCTCTAATTGCATCTTGAATATGCACGGGCTGCAAGAGGTGAAACTTGGCTCGTTGTTAAACGCTGTTTCCCTCGTTAGGGATGGAGAGCCATTAAACATATGAAGAAAGATCAACTCATTCACATGCGCACGTATATACATACATGCATGTATATGAACAATACATACATATACATACCAACATATACATATATACATACATACATATACACACCAACATATACATGTATACATACATACATATACACACCAAAATAAACATATATACATACATACATATACATACAAATGCATATACACATATACATATATACATACTCATACTCGCTCGCCTCCACCCATTCCTGACGCCGACCCAGCCCCACAAGGAATAGCCTCGCCACGCTCTGCGTCAGCGAAGTAGCACCAGGAACCAGACGAAAAAGGCCCCATTCCCTCACAGTCAGTCTCTAGCTCTCATGTGTAAA
>JAYMFT010319610.1:0-10018 GCA_038088735.1 Panulirus argus | reverse complement strand
ATATATATATATATAATATTATCATTATTATTTCTGTGATCATAGTTACACGACAGATTAAGAAATTGTGTCATACAGTGAACGAACTTTTTGGGTAATGTAATTTTGCTTTTGAGAGCAAAAAATGCTCCAAGTGTACAGTAGATTAGATCAGCCAGGAGTTGATGGCAACTGCCTCGTTTTCTAATTAGGTCAAGTAATTATTCTGGATCACCTTAAGGATATGGGTTATGGGACAAACTATTCTGATCAATCGTTCGTTCTTTTAATCTTTTTCCGAATATAAGGTTTCCCATCAAATATGGATTTCCAGTGATTAAGCCTAGATGTCATTAACTAACTCCTAATTTCAGTAGGATCTGGTCTAATTGCAGTACAATGAACGAGGTTAATGAGGGAGCGAGAGGCTAGATGTAATTAACGTACAATTAAATTCACCACCTCAGTATGGCCTTTGTACCGAAAGTATATACGTGTATGTCTTAGGGTCGGCCCTAGTCCTTTGGGGGACCTTAGCTGTGACTCGATACGTATGTAGTTCGACTTAATTGCAGTCAAGAGTTTAAGGGTCATTAACCCAGAATCCATACCACACGTCAGTTAGGCATACGGTAGATGCATGGTTGTGTGTGTGTGTTTGTGTAACGTTATCCTCGATATGGGTCACCACAGGACGCTCTCTGGAACTCGCATCCATTTATTTATGAATTCGATGCTGAATCTGCATTCCTGCCCGAGTCTCGTTTTGGGTCACATATACCAACAAGGAGAAAACCTTGTTTAAGAAATGATGTTAGTTGCTTGACTATATTAAGGTAACGTGTTGAATTAGATCATGTGACTGACCTGGGGACACGCATGTAAACTGACTTACCGTCTCATTTTGATTATATAGAGATTGACTTTGGACACAGGGATGAACGAGAGACCAACTTTGGACACAGGGACGAACGGGAGACCAACTTTGGACACAGGGACGAACGGGAGACCAATTTTGGACACAGGGACGAACGGGAGACCAACTTTGGACACAGGGACGAACGGGAGACCAACTTTGGACACAGGGACGAACGGGAGACTAACTTTGGACACAGAGACGAACGGGAGACTAACTTTGGACACCCGGGAATGAACAAGTTACCTAATCGTTTGGAGGACTTGATTTCCCATATATGGGGAACGTAGGGAAACGACAGCTCTGTCATCGTCACATCTAGTAAAATTCTGACACACTGGAAATATCATCATTTTTACTATTATTGACATTATTATCATTATTATTCCACTACTGCAACTTTTGCTAACATTATTGTTACCATTTTTATCATTATAATTACTATTATTATTATTATTGTCATTATTATTATTATTATCATGTATTACATCATTATTATTATTTTTACTATAATTATTATTAATATCATTTGTTATTATTAGTATTATTATTTTTATTATTATAATTATTATTATTATTATTACTATTATAGTTGTTATTACTTTCATTATCATTATGAATTCATTTTTTGTTATTGCTTTTTAATGCTGGAATCATTAATTAACATATAATAATTTGACGTATGAATAAGCGTGTATCGCCACGTACTTTTACACACGGTTCCTTGTTCTGTGGAATGCCGTTCCCTCCGATGCTCTATCGTACTGAATATTACGGAAGTCCCACTGTAGCCTGACCTTCCTTAAAGCGAGTCACGAGACCGCGACGAAAGATGACCCAATCGGGACCCGTAGAATGCGCTTAAAGAAGTCAACTCGCAGCCAGTCGTCAGACCGAGACCTGGGAAAGAGGACCCAATATGACCTGTTCTTCAACACGGTGACCTCCTCCTCCTCCTGCTCCTCCCCTAGTCGCAGAAGAAGGCATACTTCAGGACCGTAACCCTCGCTTCATTTCCGTGCGCTGCCGCGCGGCCTGAGTTACAAGATGAGACGAGATGGGGCAAAAGAGAGAGAGAGAGAGAGAGAGAGAACACGGGAGGTGTAGCCAGCTCTCGCTGGGCCTGAAGTAGTGGCGTCTGGATCCTCGCTGGGAGAGGAAAATGTTACACTACAAAGCACCATCAGGGAAATTGGCCGTGGGTGGGTCTCTCTCTCTCTCTCTCTCCAGGGGAACACCTCGCTTGGATGTTCCTCTTTTTTTGTATCTCTCACGGCCGCAGGTGCCCACAGATACAGCATGTGTACAAATTCTTTACATTTTTATCTTTGTGTTTTGTTCTACTTAGCATCTGATGTATTGCACACAGTGTGTGCATTTTAGTTATGAGTATGACCACCAGGTATATATATATATATATATATATATATATATATATATATATATATCTACGTTTTCAGCTTTTTCGTTTACCTGAATTTTTTCAAGAGTAAAGAAAACGTAAAAAAAGGAATGATTTTATCCTCAGATCAAAAGCAAAAAGGAAATAATATTTGCAAAAACTAAGTAGCTGCAGATGGCACAAATAATTTTCATTTTAGAAAATATCTTGTTATTAAAGCGCATAGTGGATCATGATTAATAAGGTTTTATATTTTCTATAAAAAGTAAAGAAAATTTGATACTGTGAAATCTAAATGCTGTCTTAAATCAAAAGGCAATTACATAGATGTCAGAAAATGGGCCATTTGTATTTAGAGAGCATAAATAGTCTTGGATTTATTGTCCTTAACACTGAAGAAGCTGTTGAAGATTCTTCGGACTATTGGATGTAGTAGTTTGAACGATGGCGGCCTTAATGACCCGGGCAGTTGTTGATGGGACGTAAAGCCCAACCATCCACAGTCAGAATCAGTCGGAACAGAAATGATTCAAAGTGTTGCAGAGCCACCTAATTGAAAAGAAAGAACAGTCGACCTAAAATTTTACCGCCGATACATGGAGGCTTTTTCGTTCTAATAATTGTGCCTAGAGAGAACAGTTCTGGTGAGGCTCAAAAGAGAGAGAGAAAGAGAGGGAAAGAAGGAATGAGGAAAAACCCGAGGGGTGAAAAGAGAAAGCAAAGCGAAAATAAGCGACAAAGGAATGCGGAAAGAAAGAGGGGTGAGCTGAGGAAGAGAGGGAGACATGGATAACATAGGGAGAGACAGGGTTATCCATCTACATACACAGTTAAAGCTTTTAGATTTACCTGGTGAGTCTTCCTATAATAGAAAAGTAAGCTTCAACACCAATACATACACGTCCCCAGTATGCCGGAGTTATATGAATAAGACATCAAAAGCATGTTTCCAGATAATCACCCACATGCATCAATAAGCTTGCACCATACGCCTCTACACACATCACTCTTCTCTAGTAAACCATTCAGAGGATCACCGCTTAATAAGCTATTTTCAACGTGGTTTTCGACGAAATCGCTCTTGTTTGACAAATCTGCTTGATGTCTTTTATGTTATGATCTACCTGTGTGACGAAAGTAAAGCAATTGATGTTATCTATTTATATATTCAAAAAGCTTTCGATAAAGTCCCGCATCAAAGGTCACTGGCAAAACTTGTCAGATTGCATTGATAGGGTTATACCTCGGTGGATAGAAAACTGGCTGACTGGTCGTATTTAACGAGTTGGGATTAATGGTCAAGCCATTGAAAGGTTAGAAGTATCAAGTGGAGTGCCACAAGGATCAATCTTGGAACCGGTTCTCTTCATCAGATAGATTAGTGATACTGATGATGGGCTACATTACCAAGATATCAAAATTCGCTAATGGTAGAAAGCTAGAAAATGAATGTGCGAATGAACTTGAACGATTTTAGATCAACAAAGACAATCTGAAGGACTGGGCTCATGGGTGGCGAAATGATCTTAATATCGAATTGTGCAAAAGTTGTACGTCTCTGTAACGAAAAGAAAAGGCAAGCTACTGAATGAATTCCGTTGCACTGCAGAAGGTTAATGAGGAAAAAGACATGGGCGTAATCATTTCTGGTGGCTTAAAACCAAGTAAGCATTGCACAGAAGCAGGGAAAAGAGCGATCAAAATTTGTGGCTTCATGGGTAGGGCCTTCAACATGTAAATCGAGGAAAATCATCCTTGCTCTTTACATTTCATTGGTTCGTCCACATCTTGAATATTGTGTTCAGTTTTGGTCACCCTGCCTATAAAAAGATATAGACAGAATGGAAAGAGTGGAGCGTGGAGCTGCCAAGATGATTCCCGGACTGAGAAACAAAACCCTACGAGATCAGCTTAAGAGACTTGAATATATTTAGCCTAGAAAAGAGAAGGTTAAGAGGTGATGTAACACAAGTATTCATAATTATCAAAGACTTTCACATTCTTGATCTAGTGATTTACTTAAGAACTAATTCGTCTGATTTCACTTGTAGTAATGGATACAAACTCGTGGGCAAACGTTTTACCAAGAATGAGGCGAACTACTTTTCCTTCAACAGGATTGTTAACAAATGGAACGATTTGCTAGTTAGAGTGGTTGAAACCAGTACTATAGATGCGTCAAAGAATAGACTTGATAAATATTCCACTTCAGAGCCACAACTCGCATTATTTGAGTCTCATTATTCACAGTGACAATTTGCATATTATTGCCTCTTGAATTACCTACATGCCTTCTAACTTTTTCCACACTAATCTGTGAGTTTCTGATAATTTCCACTATCACAAACTGCCTCGAAAAGAACCAGTGGCCTCTTTTGTTTTTCCATTTCAAACTATCCTTTACCCCGCCAAACCTTTTCATCCTCTCCTCAAATCACCCTATTAGAAAAAAAAAATGCTTTGAAACAAATTTAAAGCCATCATCACATCATCTGGATTTCTACCATAAAACCAAAGCTCCCTACCCTATATATACGTAGGTTACGATGTCTCTTAAGCAGGTCAGACCCCGATACAATATGGTGTTTGGTCATGAAAAGCTTTATCCAACTCCCTGTTCTCCGTACACACATATTGGTTTCGACAACAATGAGTTGATGTCATCATAACTATGACAGACTCGGCAATTACCTGCGGAATTTGCCACTAAACTGCTCTGTCTCTCTCATATATATATATATATATATATATATATATATATAATATCTATTAATGATTACCCGAGGAATAACTTCTATGAAAGAGTCCAGGTGTTAATCAGGACCTTTTTAAAGACTCCTGCAGCCCAAGGCTGTGCTAATTCCAGTAGCAGGGAGATGTTCTTTGACGAGACAGTACTCCCAGTGATACAACGTTTCCAAAGGTGACTTTTAACACTTGGTGTAATCTCGTACAGGCGGAGTCCAGTATCACCTAATAACATCTGTTGCTACGCCAACAATGATTTGCGTCCTCAGTTCCACTATTGTTAATCAATGACGGACATTCAGGTCTATTGATATTTCGGCGAAGATATCTGTGTGGATGGCTTTATTCTCCTTTTAACAGGGATCGCTTCATGGGCAGACTAGTAGATGGTACACGTCTGTAGATAGATGGGTTGTAAAAACAGTGGTTGTAGAAGGTAGTATTGTATTCTGTAGTGTTGTGGAAGGCGTCGCATATTGGGGGTGTTGTAAGGCATGAATGGGTAAGGTTAAAGGGAAGAAAATTTGAAGTGAATAAGTGAGGAAAGGTTCAAGACGGGTAAGGTTGTAGACTGTACGATTATAACAGGGAAGATTTGTTGCGTGAAGGATTACGGAGAAATTATGGTTGACGTAGATCATTATGGGTGTCATAGGATGGAGGTGGGTAGTGGTTTTAAAGGCGGAGACGTCCAAGGTGCGACGCAGGGTGGGTGTTATAGACGAGTTGTAAAAGGATGGGGTTGTATCACTCCGGTTGTCGGAAGCATCTGCTTCAGCTCTGTCCTGACCGAACAGTACTATTTTGAGCCCAATTACCCAATTACTGAGTTTTGCCTTATTTGCGTGATAATTTCCCTCTGTTTTAATGGGGTTGGAAGAACATTGTTATATGAATATAGATGGCTTCATATAATACCTATAACCCGGTTATCCTGGACGACCGATGAGCTGAGATTAATCCTCGGTAATCTCTCGCTTACTGACGGGGGGATAAATATGTGAGGATGAGCTGGGGATTAATTGCCCTACGAGGATTATTTCTTTCTTCTTTTTCGACCATTAAGGAAAAATGGTGAAAGAGAAGGATACTCGGCAGGGTGAGGGGGCCCCCATTAGCCCTAGGATTTAAGGATGGAAGGAGTGATAGAAATCCTTTTTACGTGGCCTCGCACACCATCGTCTCTCGCACGTTACTACCCCCGCGCGTTGCCACACAATCGTCTCTCACACATTGTCTCTCGGAGCGGCTGCTCTACTGTCTCCTTCACACGTCACCGTCCTCATCATTCATCATCATCATCAGCAGCAGCAGCAACATCTGTGGCGATGCTCATTTTCTACGAGCCTGAATATTTAAGTACCTGTCTCTCCCGGACGGCTATGAGGGGAGGTGGCCAAGTTGGTAGGAGAGGGAATAGCCTAGTTAGGGTGGGATGTATGGAGACGCCTGAGGTGTCGATGGGCGTGGGTATGGCGGTTGGCGGTGTGGACGGAAAACACCTTTGGAGAAATGATTTTTGATTATGTCTACAAACGGTTAAGGGAGGGTGACAAGAGGGGAACTGACAAGAGGGGAACTATGTTTCTGATAGAAATGTCTTTTTAGAACCATTAGACAGACAGATCACAGATTACAAGGGTGTGCCGTTCTGATAACTGCTTCTTTCCCTACGCGTCGAGGCTTAGGAACTCTCTGCCTTCTCATGTGTTTCCCAATAACTATGACCTGGCTCGTTTCAAGAGACAGGTCTTTCACTGTCTCAAAAATTCGTAAATACTTTCCGTGTCTCAGTTCTCTCTATTTCATTTAGGGCCCGGTCTTGATGTGGACTTTTGTCCGTGACTGGAGCCTTCAGCATAAGAAGAAAGAAAAGAAAACATAAAGGAATAAGGGATGGATTTATCTTGAATATTTTTATTCGGTGAACATATATATTCAGGCACAGGTAATTAGTGAAACTAAATACATGACATGAAACGGGAGAGCACACGGCTGGACGGATACTGTGATGCGTACGACGGAGGTTTAAAGTGTTCTTTGCGTGGGCGTCAGAGCCATTGTATGGGTGTCAGAACCATTGCCTCGTTAGAAGTTGGGCCATCACCAGCGGCTGTGTCAAGTCTTGGCATCTCCTGCGGTTTATATACGTAACATAGGAACTGGGATTCGTCCGTCATGACTCTCTCTCTCTCTCTCTCTCTCTCTCTCTCTCTCTCTCTCTCTCTCCTTCCTCCCAACCACCCCTTGTCGGCTGCTCGCTGTTCGTACTGAAGATATCGACATTAGTTCGTAGGCTAATATTTCCGTTCAACTAAGAAATATTTTAGAGGTATGACTTACCTTGTACCCTCTCACCAACAGAACTAGTATTGTCTCGAATTCATATTCATTATTTGTGGTTTTGTCAAAATCTTCATCTATGAAATCCTTTCCCTTAAGCATTCCGAGTTCAAAAACAGCTAATTTTCTACCGACGTAATTTTAAAAATAAAAGCAGTTAGTTCTGTACCAACGCAATTTTTTTAAAAGAGAAAATTACTTTAGAGCGGACAATGTTGAAATTGGGGTTGCTACAATTTTCCTGCTCCGTACCCATCGGGTAAGAGCCGACCAGCAGGCGACGCCACAGTACCCCAGGACCTGCCAGAGGGTGGGAGTAGGAAGAAGGAAGACCTGGCTGCCTTACCGTGTTGTAGGAGGTGCTAGAGCGTCTGCCGAGCCCCTCGGGTACACGCCATGTCAACTCCGATGAGAAGCCCGAGGGGTAAAAGGAAGACTTTGTTCCTCTCCTCCCAGCTGCTGTACGTAGCACCGTCAGGAAGTAACCTAAATGAATCCTTCCTTCCTTCCTTCCTCCCTCCCTCCCTCCCTCCCTCCCTCCCTCCCTCCCTCCTCCTCCTCCTCCTCCTCCTCCTCCTCCTCCTCCCCCCGATTTTGCACAGGCCAGTCCAGTGGGTTTTCATCTGACGTCCAGCTATTACTTTGTTTTCCCTTCGTGGATGAAGATGATTAATTTTTTCCCCCGTCCTCGCGCGATGTGTGCTCAGTAAACAAATAGAAACGGACCAGAAAAGGCAAAGTAACTAATGGCTTAAAACTCCTGCTAGATTTGTGACACTCTCGAGCAGCAGCCATTAGTTAATTCCAATTTGAGAATTATACAATGTCAAGTAATACAGATTTTCAGCTGTATGTGTTGAATTATCTGCAAGTGACGAAGGATTATTCTTTTCACGTGTGAAAATATATAGATAATTAGTTTGTGAAACATATTGATTACTACTGCGTTTCTTATATCGTTCCCTTGAACAAAGACACATTCTTCTTGTTTACCCAACATTCCAAGCTTTACTGTCCTTCATGATTTCACTGTTGATGCAACAGAACTAAACGTGGTCATCATAACAATACGTACGATGCGTATTTTAGACGTCAAATTAAATCAGTTTCATGGGAGGTTTATAGTCATATGTAATCATCTCAGACGAACATCCAAACTTAAGAATGAACATTCCATATTACAATAAAAAAACAATATATATATATATATATATATATAT
The DNA here is from genome assembly GCA_038088735.1 of Panulirus argus. Classification (NCBI taxonomy): domain Eukaryota; kingdom Metazoa; phylum Arthropoda; class Malacostraca; order Decapoda; family Palinuridae; genus Panulirus; species Panulirus argus. Next base: position 1,410 of record JAYMFT010319610.1, on the reverse strand, counting down.
ATATATATAAGGCTTTCCCTAGCCCCTCAGGTTACGAGATGTGACGCAGGGATCTCATGAACTACTACTCGCCTTGTGGTCCACTGATTAGCGTACCGGCCTGCTACGCGGCAAGACCGGGTTTCGAATCCTTGGCGCCCAGAGGGAAATCCCATTCATCTAATCCATTTGTCAAGGACGAAGGACGTCTTTTCAGAAACTCCTGCAGCCCAAGGCTGGTGCTGCTTCGAGTGGCAGGAAAATGTGGGATTCCCTGGAATGAGAAGTTCTTCGAGCAGACAATAGATGGTGATACATCCTCATTAAAGTCAGGCGGAGCCCGGTATCACACACACACACTGCATATATATATATATATATATATATATATATATATATATATAATGTGCGTGTGTGTGTGTGTGTGTAAGATTGGATGTGCAAGAAAAATAAATGAAATGCCTAAGGGCGATATTTGGTGTGAGACAGACAGATTATGTAAGGAATGACATTACCGTAGAGACGCGTCCTAGCAACCGCATTATGACTGAAGTGGTTCGGACGTACGGAGAGGATGAGCGAAGGAAGACTGACTCAGAAGATCTGTGTGTCGGAGGTGGAGGAAGCAAGAGGGAGAAGGCGACCCCGAAAGAGATGGAGGAGGGATGGAGTGGAGATGCTTTGGGGTATCGGGGCCTGAACACTCAGGAGGGAGAGAGACGTACAAGTGATGGAACTGAATGAACCAGCATGGTATATGGGGGGTGACATGCTGTCAGTGGGTTGAATCGGGGCTTAGGAAGCGGTGGGGATCACTCACCTGAGTGGTCCGTCGGGCTCGGCTGTGGAGGGTAAGCCCTGGTCTCGGTGCATTATACAAGACAGCTCGGTAGGAGATATGTGTAAATGAGGCGTATGGTGTATATATGTATATGATATACGTAGCGCATACGTAGACGTTTAAGTATATGCGTTTATAAGGTTAAATACATGTGTGTATATGTGTATGAATGTGTTTATATGTGTTTATGCATGTATGCATGCATATTCCTGTGTATGTAGATGGGTATATGTGTGTATGTAATACCATGTGTATGCGTGTAAGAAGTAGCATCCCTGTATACTCGTCTGCGGTGCACAGGATGATTTTCTATTCGGCCAGCATCAGTATACAGCCGACGGACCGACCGAGGTAATCTCTCCTTCGCTCTGTCTTGCCTTCGACACTCGCATCAAGATCGTCTTCACGAACATTTATTACCGGTTTTTCAGCCTTGTCTGCCCGCCACCAGTGTTATCTATTTTTGTGCGTAAGATTCTCATTTATTTTCCTACATTCTAATCCATCATATATATATATATATATATATATATATATAGAGAGAGAGAGAGAGAGAGAGAGAGAGAGAGAGAGAGACAGACAGACAGACA
>JAYMFT010319599.1:0-10018 GCA_038088735.1 Panulirus argus | reverse complement strand
GAGAGAGAGAGAGAGAGAGAGAGAGAGAGAGAGAGAGAGAGAGAGACAGACAGACAGACAGACAGACAGACAGAGGAATAAAGGTATTTTACTCTTAAGGAAACATATTTAGTGAAACCAGTCAACGACTGCGAACCTCCGTAGCCCCAAGCTCAGCAGAAGTTAAGGTCGCGACCACATGCCCCTTGAAAATTCGTGATTTGTTACAGATTTTGTTAACTTCTTATAACTGGTTCACATATCCTAAGAAGGAGCAATATTTTTTTCCATATTATCTGTCACACGGAAAGAAAAATAATATTTGGTTCAAATTTCCCACGAGAGTACAGCACAATCCATCGTCTTAGAACTCAGCTAAAAATATGACCCATGTGGAAATACAGCATAGGGAAAATGAGATCCCAGCTGACTGACTAATCTCTTCCTTCTCGGCCCTGTCCAGACCGTACATACAGACGTGTCCGGATCGTACATAAAGGACATCTAAGCCGTATATAAAGGACGTTTAGACAGCATGTAAAAGGACTTCTGGACCGTATATAAAGGACATCCAGACCGTACATAAAGGGACGTTCACGTGATCCTCACTATCGCATTAAAAGCGTATCTGACACCGAGGTTTAGCATCGCCCCCTTGCAGAAGCGGGGGAAGGGAATATCATCCACTGTGTTCATCACAGAGGGCGACGGCCTCCGTGCCTACAAGAGGCTAAGGACATCAAAGCCAAAACAAACCGGGATATTGGAGGCGATAGGGAGGCCTGGTGGCTATCGGGGGGCCCCCATCCGTTCGGGAACACCCCAACCCAATAATAGAGAAGATATCGAGCGGAATCCGCCCAGAATATTGGATCTAACTAGACCAGGATATCGGACCGGATAAATGACGAACGTGAGCTCCCAAAAGCACTCGTGCCTGGTCCCCACACATGCACTGGTGAAGGCGTGTTAATGTGTGGGCTTAAAGACTTTATCTTTCAACGCCTGACTGAAGGGCGCTGGAAAGCTCTTCGGCTGGTGGATGCCACTGCAGCGTGACGATGGGGGCCTCAGTGACCCCCTGGTAGTTGGTAGACTAGCCTTAAAAGCCCAGGCGAATCAACCAGTCCAAAACGGATCGGTACCATAATGGATACATTTCCTATAGTACAACTTAACTACATTGCCTTAGACGGAGGAATAAAGACGATCGGTGCATTGCTCAACGCACCGGTACATACCGCCTTATCAGCGCTTTGTCGACAAACTAACTCTTAACAGTTCCCGTCCGAACTTCGATCTTTCAACTTCGTAACGACGGCGTTTCCAAGCTATTTGAAGATACGGGCAAAAATGTTCAGATCCTCCTGAAAAGTATGAGACGCAAATTCTATGAAGGGAAAAGATACGTGGTCTTCAAGCATTTATAACAATGCGACTGACACGCTACGCTGTCTTAAAAGCATATATCTTGTACTGAACGTAAAGAAAGATAATACGAATTTAAGCGATCGGACCGTTCAGTCCACGGGGCAAGCAAGGGTTACCTCAATCCCTTGAGAACGATAGAACGGCCCTTGGGTATGACGACGTGCCCTTTGGCCTGACTTCAAAGAGTCAGGTCAAAGGGAGAAGGTCACGTCATAATACCCATGGGTGGGTCGCACCGTCGCGAAAGAGGGTCGTAAAAGGTCGCGCCCGTCATCGTGCTCTGGAGTGGTGCCGTTGCGTTCAAAGCCGTCATGCCTTCGCGCTTAAGGCCCCGACCGCTGCGTCGTCTGCGTCTCTAGTATCCCACTAGAGTTTCAAGGATCCCAGAAGAGTATCCCAATAAAGTTTCAAGAATCCCAGGAGAACCTGTTTAAAAGCTTCAGGAGTTGTCGACGTTTCGCCCTTCCCTCAAAAACAGCACCCGCAGAAAATACGTCGGGTAGAGAAAGTGAGCAAAGTTGATAATGCAGAGACGAAGACGACGCAAACGAAGCACAGTCCTGGGGCGCGTCGCGTCGTGGCTGGAGGAAAGAAAACTCCGGCAGTCCGTTGAAGATCTAGTGTCTTAAATGCGGTCGCTGATGAGTCGTAGTGCACGATCTGGTCGGGTGTGTTGTTGCACGCTGATTGGGGGTCATTTGTTCTTGAAGATGGAGGAGAGCTTCTGTGATGTGAAGAAGAAATAATGGTTGTCTTTTTAGTTTAGTTCCGCGATTGTAATTTTTTTGATGCGCGACCTGGGAACGCGTTGTCGGAGATGCGCAGTGGCTCGTCTAAAAAGGGCGATGGTTGTGGCTCCCACTTTCTGTTTTCTATTAGGCTTCCAGCCTTAATGTGCGAATTCATAAATAACGCAAGAGCTCTTAAAAGAGGTTTTTGAGTTCCGGTTAAGGTTGTTTACTGGCCATGAAATTCTTAGTCTTCATGTTTTTGTGGAAGAAAACGAACTCTGAGTTGGTCGTAGGGATGTGTTTACCTGGGATCTTTGGAGATGATGCTCATAAATGGTGATATTTGGTTACAACATAATATCTTGGTGTGTTGTTCCTGTGGGCCTGCCTGTATTAGGGCATGTCTTACCGACGTTCAAGAAGAGGCGTATCTCTTTGTCTACCTCTCTGTGTTGGAAAATCCTCTGCTGTTGAGGGTACGTTTCGGGCGTTGGCTTTTGCTGCGAAATGCATTGAAGCTGGAAGCTGTCTTATTATAAACTCGACGGAGGAGAGGCTCTGATGACGCCAGTGAGTATCTCTCACGACATCCGCTGGCTGCATTAAGACGGCGTCCAAATATAAGTGGTCTACCTCTAGACGAAAAGTGCAATGTACTGACTGGAGCTGAGGTCAACGAGGACGTCTGGAAGAGGAATGCAGTCTTGTTACAGATCGAGTCACGATCATTTCAAGACTGAGTGCGCTCGGTCTCCATATCACGGTGGTAATATATAGTAGCTTGGTCGGAGGCAAGAATTTTGAATAACATTTCTGTCTTCTTTCAAGGTGGAGCATGTGGGGGAACTGGAGAACGTGTTTTCCTAATGGTTTTACCAATCGTTACACCTTCCTCTCGGTGGAACAGGGAGCCATTAAGGTGCAGGTGAGGAGATTGGGCAAGAGCTGACTCGAAACTAAAAAGTACGTAGTTCCATGACGGTGCTGGGAATGTTAGGGCGCTTGGCGATGAGAAACCTTGAACGTTATCAATGTAAAAGTTGAATTCCGATATTCAAAGCTTCTTTTCCATTCCCATGAATCATTCTCATACTTCTATATTCACAGCTCACCTGTTTTTTGCTCAAGTCATGGTTAAATAAACAGATTCTATATCAGGTTTTCAATGTGTTGCGTGAATTTCCCAGACCACCGCTTCCAACTTAACCTATCTCATTCGCGCTGCTTTCAACACACACACACAGACATACACTATAAACCCAGTTGAGATTCGAACCCACGATTTCAAGAATGAGAAAACTGCTCCTGCCAGCGAACTAGAATAAGCTTTTTTTTTTCCACGGAACTTTTATATAGAGGGCAACGAGCAGAATGCTGTACCCATAAATTCTACGAAACCGTTTTGCTGCAATTTTTTAGGGAATCCTAATGGTGTTGAATCGATCGATGGACATTTCTTTTCCTCTTGAACAGCAGTGATGGCAACAGTGGACGGTAGGTATTTCCTGGCTTAAGAGGCTATATCAAACGTTGTGCTGAAATAAGGTTTCGTCGTAAAAAAATAAGAAGTAAACGTTAGAAATTTCCGGCCTCTCACTCCAAGGGAGTCTACATTTCCCTGCTACTGGAAATAGGGCAACCTTAAGCCGAAGAAGCGTTTAAAAAAAAGTTCCTGGGTAACGCCAGGACTCTTTCAGAGACTGGCCGAGAGGCAAATGCAAATAGATAAAATAATATAAAATAGTTAGTAAACTGATTATGCCAGAGCAAACAGGACTCAAAAATCAATACAGGTCATGTTCCAGAGAGATGCTAGTCATCAATCAGTGATTATGGGGTACACTGAGGTTGTTTCACACCAAAAATGAACCACCATTTGTCTAATCACCAAAAAGCGAACCCCCCAAAAAAGTCCTAGTGATGTCGATTTAAGCTTTGGTGTTACCGCTAATAACGCAGAAGTTTGCTGGGTAGGCGCTATCGATACCAGTGCTGCAGGTATCGACTGTGGCGTTTGATAATTACCGCCACTGCAGGGAACCCCTTTTGATGACGTTGTTTCCGATATTGAGTGCCGTTGCGATACACTGTGGCGTTCGCGTTGGTGTGGTGTTGGTGGTTCTCGCTTTCATCAGCAACGGGAAATCATACGCTGAGACACTGTTAGTGCTTTCATCTTGATGATTGCCAATGCTCTGCAGTCACTCGGTCACCAACGGCAATGGATGGATGGACGGACACACACACCTCTAAAAGGTCTTAGGCTAAGAGTACTTTGCGCCGCGTTTTCTCTGAAGTGGACGGCAAGCCACCACGACCCGGGACACCGAGACAGAAGGAGAATCTGAATCTTATGCGAGGAGGCGCTGGGATCAACTGATCCCCATCATGAGACGTCTTTGTAGATAATTCCTTACATTCGTATGTTGAGAGTGTGGGTTCGTCTGTACACTGGGGATGTAAAAACCTTTCACTTTTTTTTCCACTTTCACAAAAGGTACGGCAGGCTGTACGCCGGGTTGTACACTTCTCAAGAGAGAGAGCTGTGGACTCTGTGTACTGAATCAATTCATCTGTAGCATTCTCCACAAGCAGTCTACAACGATTTAATCATTCTGGTTTTATTACTCATTTCATCTCTTGCTTCATGCCACTGGCCTTCAAGTGACTGGCTGACTTCATTATGATTTTCATCCCTCGTCATATACGTTTATCAAACTCCTTCTCGGGTGGCATTTATGGTACCTTGACCTGTGTATGAGGTGGAAGATGACACTTACTGCAAGGACTATATTGGCCTGAGACGAGAGAATCCTCAGAACAAAGCTGTAGTCCACCTCGACAGCAGACGATCAACCAACAGTCCTGTGACTTTGCAAACTTTTGGGGAAATGACTCTCCGTGAACGAATCGAAAAATCTTCTCCGCATCTAAGCTTCGCCACTGCCAACGACTTAATACATATCCGTTTATTCCTTGACTCATAAGCTAATGAAAATATGCGATAGTAGTTTAAAAATGCACTCAATGTACAAAATATTGATTTTGTGAATCATGTATGTGGGAAAATTTGATGTTCCTGGCACCGGCGAAGCAATATATTCACTCCGTCTTTCGCAACGGTCTGCTCAAATCCATGTTGTCTTCCGAGTGAACTCGTGAGTTCATATCTTTAGTGAACACCATCTGATATAAAACGTTCATCTCAAAACGTTTCATACGCAGGTGATTGACGAGGGAAGTGGTAAAGACAGCAGCACGTGCCTTGTTAATTAGTCTGGCCCTCTTTTTTTTCTTTTTCATTATCTCTTTCGTGAAATTACCATTTTCTGAAAATCTATCCTTCTCAATGTCGGGACAAACTAGGGTAATATTATTAGTGCTGCCAGATGAAGCCCGGGGTGGAATTAACTTGACGCTGCTCGACTTCATTAAAATAACATTAGAGAATCTGGTTCATTCGCGCAAAAGTCTGAAGGAGAAAGTGCTTAGGGTACAATCATTCTTGCTCAATTTCTATTTGGCAGTGTAACTGCTCACGTTTACGAGGCAGTGTAAGAGTGTTAAGACTCTCGTAACTATTCACCAGACGAATATTAGTTTCCACTCTTATTTCTCCATTCACTTGTTTAGTTACTTTGATGTAGTGACTCGTCTGAGGCATACCCATGAAATCATATACAATTAACTTGTGCACAAAGGAACCAGTTTCTCTTGTGAAATAACTTCTTACTCCAAAGGAGTCGAAGTTTCCCTGGTACTAGATGAAGCGCGGCCTTGGGCTACAGAAGCCTCTGGAAAGAGGTCTTGGGAACACCAGGAGTCTTTCTTAGAGACGACTTTCGGGGTAATTACAAAATGTGATAATTGAGCGCTTTGCATCACTACCATTTGCTTACCGACACGTAAGATATAACTGCTCCCCTACATTTAACACCACGGCGTCTCTCGCTTCCTAGCATCAGTCTACAACCATAGTCATTTAATGTTCAGTTATTATGAATCAAAAATCTCTCCGCCTATAACACTAACTCAGTCTGTATCCTACATTTGAAGCGGTAATATACGAATGGCATTTTAAACATGTATACGAGGGTTTGATATATTGTGGACAAAACATAGTAGTTCTTCCAGAAACTGTTCAAAGGTATGATGACTTTTGTGGGATCTCTGATTGCTCACAGAAGTAAGAATGATACAGAATTTGCTCCAGATGAATTAAAAAAAGAAGTCAGATCACTTAATATTATAATGGGTCAAAAATCTGACATTACTATGTTCATAAGCAAGTCACGAGATGCATTATGTTGAGAGTAATAATATTGTAAACTGAACGTCGAAGGGGATCTATATAATCAGTGTCAATATCATTATTATTACTATTATCATTATTATTATTATCATTATCATTATTATTATAACTATTATTCTAGTGTCACCACAATTATTGTTCAGACGCGACACAAACATTAAAGAGAAGGTACTGCTGAAACTCAAGACTTCCTGTGGGTGTATATGCGTCATAATTCTTTCTTACGCATAAATTTTTTCTTAACACAATATTGGATCACTTTATCTTTTTTTTTTCTATTTCTCTTTCTCCTGCCACTTTGTCTGCTTACTGAAGTACCTATGAAGAAGACCAAGGAAAGGACTACATGCACGCACCAGCCGTAAAGTCAATCTTGGACACTGCAAGTAAGTCTCCATTCTTGAGCGAATCTCTTTTAAAGATACTGCAGGGACTCCACTCCACGCAAATTGCTCTCCCTCCAGAAAATGAGTCCCAGCCATCGCCAACAGCGCGGCGGAGGGGAGCGTAAAAAATATCGCTCAGTCTCTGACCAAAACGGTACGTGTAACTGGTACCCGCTTCAGCTCTTGGGGAAGCAACCTTGTCTAAGTGATAGAAGCTCGAGCCGAGCTAAGCGAGCAGTAGGCAGACATTGTCCTTCGTAAAATAGGTACAGAGCCACCACGAGCCTGCAGACGTTAGCGGGAGTGGAGGATGTTGGTTATTTGCCACGATCTTACGACGTTACTGCGTTGTTGCGATGTCGCAGAAAGGGGCATGTTGGTTATTTGCCACGTTACGACGATGTTATTTGCGTTGTTACGACGTCGTAGGGAGTTGGTGTTGGTTATACGCCAAGATCTTACGAGGTTACTGCGTTCTTACGATGTCATAGGGAGTTGATGTTGGTTTATTTTGCTACGTTACGATAATGCTATTGCGTTCTTACGGCGTCGTAGAGAGTGGATGTTTGTTATTTGCCACGTTCTTCCGATGTTATTTGCGTTCTTACGATGTCGCAGGGGAGTTGATGCTAGTTCTTTGTCACGTTACGTCTACGTCACAGCGATCTTACGATGAAGGAGGTGGAGGAGGAAGGGTTGGTTACTCCCACTCCTCTGACGAAGGAAGAACTAGTGGAAGACATGGCTATATTATTAACCTTACTTCCTACGACGTCGTAGACGGTGGAAGATCGCTGCTGTTACGTTCCTCCGGTGTTGCCAGTCGCATTCCACGCTTCACCACTTCAGCCGAAGTCCCATCCACTCCAGGCGTCTCTCGTGCCCTTCAGCCTCTTTCAGATCCCGGTTCAGATGGCGTGCATTCTTCTATACCTGAAGTGCTGTCGCCCCCACACACCGCAAAAAAAAGAAAAAAAAAAAACTTCAGCTCCTCCGAATCCCGTGTCGTTTCCCGCATATTCGTACTGGAATACGTCCGGAGTTTCTGAAGCTGACTCGACTTTTACTTCATTAGTCGAATCTACCGACTTCGCTAATTTCACGATGTTCTTTTTTTTCGTTCTTATCAGATGAAACAAGATCTCTGAAATATCATTTTTTTTTTTTTCGTTCTTATCGGATGAAAAATATTCCGATAAGAGAATCGCATTATATATCTTTTTCCACGGGTGATACGCACTCCTTATGCACTGATATCTTAGCCTCCCTGATGCCTTTTTAGATTTGTGGCAGCTTCTCCTCGGCAGTGCTCTCCAGGAAGAAGGATGCAAGAGGAAGCTGCCGGTTATCGTACGCATCTGTGATAAACGTACGACAATGTGAGCAAAAAGTTTCCCCATTCCTTTGCGTGTGCTGGTGCGAGAGGCTAAAGAACGAAGTTTTGAGGCCCGACGGCCCCTAGTCTTCAGCCGTGAGAGGGTATTACTCTCCCTTCAGGTCACACGGTAACCGACAGTAGTAGACTCAAGTCGTTAAAAGTAAGACTGTTGTCTGCTTCTTTGTGACGGGGGAAGCGACGACAACTCACTCCCGCAGTTGAAGACAATTGTATCCACACCAAGGCTTCCAGGCCTCTGTATTTCCAGTACTGAATAGTGTCAACATCTCTCTACCTACAGCTACGTCAGGGGGAAAGGAAACCACCAGCACAGTGTGACAGTATGGGTGACACTGTTACTCTCGGTTATCGCAAGCTGCGTGGCAAACATCGAGGCAATTAGCGCGAAATTGTACCCCAGGGAAACAAGGACTCTCATCTGAGCTCTTGCTTCACTTGTGTCCCGCATTGCACCTCCTTTCAGTTCTGTGGCTAAACAGCGAACTCTGTAAATATACATTGCTGGACATGAGTATATATTGCCAGCTTATGTACACACACACACACACACACGGAACACAATATGTTGTGAGTTATATCATCATTTCAGAGATGACATGGAACGTATCATGTATGCAGAACCCGATATTGCATTAGCATATTATGAATACCGTTTCCACCACCATCATCATGAAGCCGACCCCTAAATTTCAGGCAGACGTGAGTGAGCTTTCGAGAAGAGCTTCCACCACCACTTCCTTCTTCTTCTTCTTCTTTTTCTCTTGCTTTTAAAACCTTTGCAGCTGCTGGAAGATGAACCCCACAGTCAGGGGGCCAGAGACCAAGGAACACGAGAAGCCTATTCTAATCCTCACAGTTCGCAAAGGAGGCCGATGGCTCCCTCTTCCCCGCTGGGGAAAAGCAAAGTATGCTCAAACGCCAACAGGAAGGTATGCAGGCAGGCAGATGTGGGTTAGTAGGCTTGCTTGTCAGTAGGGCAGGATGGTCACTAAGTCGGTAGGTACTTAAGTAAGTGAGCAGGTAAGTAAGCTGGTAGGTAGCACTGACCGTAAATCAACACGGAATAGAAAAACTATCAGCAATTACAACAGTGGGAGGCATCCAGCCAGCTATCAACAGCTCTACCACACTCTACCAGTGACAGTAACGCTTTCAAACGATGTAACGTAGCACTGCCAGCAGCAGCAGTAACAGCAACAGTGACAGAAGCAGAAGCACTAGTAACAGCAGCATTTGCGGTAAGAGCGACAGTGACTCGCGTCATTGAGGGTTATCAAAAGTCGTATTTAAGGTATTTACTCGAGGTCCCTGGCCGGGCCGGGCCGGGCCAGCCCCCAGGTAGTGTATAAGACTCGACCAGAGTTAAGAAAAAGGTTTACCAATATACCTTCCCCTAGTAAATTCTCAGGACGAGAAATAAAGGAGGGGATAAAGGAGAAAAGAAAGTTTACCGAAAAACCTTTACCTATAAATTCTATGGAAATGAAATACGGAAAAAGAAATAAAGAAAAAAGAATTCTGACCATCCAGCTGACCCCGTTTCATTTCAGCAACCCAAAAAGAAATTGAGAGAGAAAGGAATTACCTCTACCCTGCTCTGAATCTATATATAAAAAAAAAAAACTTACATTGGAGTGCTCTTTATAAAGATAAGAACAGACTAGGGGAGAAAATGAGAACGAATGAGAGAGAGAGAGAGAGAGAGAGAGAGAGAGAGAGAGAGAGAGAGAGAGAGAGAGAGAGAGTGTGTGGAGGAATGTTGTATACTGTTCTTAAAGAC
>JAYMFT010319566.1:0-10018 GCA_038088735.1 Panulirus argus | reverse complement strand
TAATCAAGGCCATCTCATTAACGCTATATATATATACCCTAGCCTGAGCCAGATACCCATTTTATCGTCCAACCCCTGGGGGTGGATAAACAGCTGGGTTGACTGTGGACCGACTGCCGCAAACAGGATTCGAACCTATGCGTTCGACCCTGGGCGGCCCGTGAATGCGTCACGGTCAGGAACGCTAACCGCTACTAAAGATGTGCGGAGGAAGGTGAAAGCGTTGGAAAGGAAATGCTTGAGGACAAAGAGTGGTGTGATGTGATTTGATCGAGTAAGCAAGAAAAGGGCAAGAGAAGTTAAGGTAAAAAGAAGAGTGTGGTTGAGAGAGCTGAGGATTATGTGCTGAAATGGTTTGGACTTATGGAGTAAATGAGTGAGGAGAGGTTGTGAGAGATGGGTTATTATTAATGCTTATGCACCTGGTCAAGGGAAGAAAGATGATGAGAGGCGACTGTTTTAGGAGCAGCTGAGGTATAGTGTCAGCAGCTTTTATGCACGAGATTGCGTATTGGTGGTCGGTGATTCAAATGCGAAATTGAGTAATGTGGCAGTTGAGGTTATAACTGGGCGCAGAGGGTACCTGATACTGTGAGCAAGAATGGTGAACATCTTGTGGATTTGTATGTAGAAAAAAGGCGATTGGGAATACCAGGTTTAAAAAGAGGGACATGCATAAGTATACGTGGGTGAGTCGTAAGGGTGGTAGGAGGGTTTTATTGGATTCCGCACTAAAAGAAATACAGGCGCGCAAAACAGAGACTCTTGGATGTGAATCTGTTGAGAGGGATAGCCAGTGAAATCTCTGATCATGACCTGGTGGAGGCAAGGGTGAAGATTTATAGAGGTTTTCAGAAAAGAAGAAATGATGTGAGTGAGAAAAGGGTGGTGAAAGAAAGTAAGCTTAAAAAGCGACGTGTGTGAAGAAATATTACCAGAGATTGGGTGTAAAGTGGCAAAAGGTGCGTGTAAAAGAAGCAAGTGGAGTGGGTGAGGAATGAGAAATATTTTGGGAAGTAGTGATGACATGTGCAAGAGAAGTGTGTAGTATGTGGAAGTGAAAGAGGAAAGATCGGCGATGAGTGCAAATGATTGGAAGGTGTACAAGAGATCAAGAGGAAAGTGTAAAGGCTGAAAAAGATGGCAAATGAGAATTGGGATGAGCGAGTATCAGTAAATTTCAGGGAGAATGAGATGTTTTGGAAAGAGTTTAATGATGTGAGAAAAACAAGATAGCAAACGGGAACACCGTGAGCTCTAACCTTTGTTTAAGAGTTATTTTATGGTTTATTGGTCTATCTAGAAAAAGGAAAAAGGAATGAAATGATTACTGGGTTGTGATTTACATTTATATGGTACAGGACTGGGAACAAGAGTGAAGAGTGTTAGCTTTTATGAACGAAGCTAAAGTTAATGGAGAGACTATATCCTGGTACAGGTGTCGTGGTTCTCCTTTCCTGATTATACGTTTTCATCCACACATACAAATCCTAAATATGAATACAGTTTAGGACTTCAAGAGTGGCATTTTCTTTTCCGTGGGTATGAGGGTTACCATCGCGTTCGCCTGAGGAACCTGAATAGAGTCGTGGTACCAGCGGTCGTGATGAGTACATGGACTCTGTATCTATGAATCTTCGTAATGAAAATGGATGTATAGCTGTTCGAATCACATTCTTGCGTTCCTCGTAATTCTACCAGGCTTGGCACCACTAGTTTGAAATACCCCATGCCAATGATTATGATTATTTGCACACAGTAAGGCCCGTGTCTAGTGAAGCATCGCCAAGATCTAGATACCTCTATGATGACAGGTCCCGAGTAACACGCGTCTGTTCTGAGGACTTACAGAAAACCTTTTGTTAAAACTTGCCTTTTTACGCGGCTGCCCTGACACGCGCTTGACGGCTATGGTCCTCTGCTGTCCGCTATGTCGCCTCTTTGTCATGACTGCCGCTCCCTCCAGTCCTGCTCTCAGTATGGCACTGGCATTGCCTCACTGGAATCCAGACGTGATCCAGAGAACAAGCGTGGTAGAGGCCCAGAGGGATCTTAAGAATGAAGAGTGTTCCAGAGACCCAGTGTGGTCCAGAGACCTTTAGTAACAAAGAGACCAGAGTGATCCAAAAACAAGAGTGATCCTTAAACCCAAGATGACTGATCGACCCAGAAAGAACATGGTGACCCTGAGGCGTAACGAGCCCTAACGACCCCAGGTGACAAAGAGACGAAGAGTGGATTAGAGATCCATAATGATCCAAGAGTCGTCCGGCATCACTGACTGAACCAGAATTACCCAGAGACCAAACTCTTCCGGAGAAAGGCGAGTGAGCGGGACCATCGTGGGGGCTGTTATTCACTTCGGCCACCACGCTTGTTCTTACCTTTGTGAGTCTCCCGGCTCTGGTGCTGGGCGAAGCCACATCACCACGTCTCAAAAATTTATATGTTGTTCCTGCTATCGAGGAGTCATTGATAACCTTCTGCATGTAGCATGGAAGGGAATGTTCATCTCGTACTAAGAACAATTTCTTTAACTTTTTTTTTTTTTTTTTGGTAGTGGGCACATTTGCCTTTTGACATTTTTAGTGATGATAGTTTGCGAGAAGATATATTTTTGCGATTTTCATTTATCTGTGTGATGTGTACTTTCTCCAGATCACCTGCTTAATCGATAAGGATGATGTGTAACGCGTGATATAATAAAAATGTGAAAAATGTTTTAAGCCGAATATGTACATGAAGTAGATAAGAATGAGCACACACAAGCAGATACGTGAATTAGCAGAAGCAGTTGTTATACGTAACTACACAAAGATTACTGCACAGTAAACCCCTCATGAGCTGGTACTGCAGTACACAGGGGAAAGCGGGCCAGTGACACAATACTGACCCAAAAGCGACGACGCTCTATACAAGACCGACATTGTGTTCACGTGGACGTGTCTGTGTGATCGCTGGATTGGGCTTATATCAATACTGTCGTGTGCCCTGTTGTCACGACATTGTTTCTGTCACTGGTAACATGTTTTGAGCCTTTGGCACAACGATACTCTTCCCCTCTTTGGTAATACTGTCTTGAGCCTTTGTTATGAGGATTCTTTTTTCCTCCTATATGGTACGCCTTTGTTATGTCTTGCTATGATAATACACTTTCACTTTGTCATAATTTTGTCATGCGTTTCGCTCTGTTAACGTTGCTCTCTTTCTCTAAAACATGGCGAGAGGAATTATTCGGATGTGATGGAGTTAATAGCGTCTTTATGTTGTTATAGGTGTGGGTGTGTGTTACCATGTGCCGGTGGATGTAGGTGGGTGTTGGTCTTTGTAAGCAGTAGTTAGTGGTGCGTGTTGATGGGCGTACGTGGTAGCTGGTGATAGTATTGGCATAATCGCGAGTGCAGGAGATCGTACGTGGTTGTTATTGGGTGCAGATGAGTATACGTTTGAGCATATTATGATTGGGGTCAGTTGTTAGTTACATTAAGTGGGTGTTGGTAAGCGTACGTGAGGGCAACTTAAGTGAGTCAATGTATGTTTTGGTGACTGTGCGTGAGGGTATGTGATAACCATTGTGTATACCATGTCTTCTCTGTGTATGTGTATGAGGGTGTTGGTGAGGCAATGAGGATCCTCGGAGGTGGTGTGTGTATGTGTGTGTGTGTGTGTGTGTGTATAGTTAGTTACTTCTTTGTTATTACCTATTTATATGATAGAGGGAGGGAGTGCTACAATCGTGTGATGTAGTGGTTAGCAATGCTGGCTATGAGGCAACATGGGACAGCCCGGGGTCAAACCCGCAGGGGTTGGAATTCAAGGCGTTGTAGTCATCCCACACCCAACCTAGGTGTTCATTCCTCTCTCGGGGCTGGTTGATAACTGGGTACCAGGAGTATGTGTGTACATACATACATAGGAGTAAAGAAATGATAAATATATATAAGGGTAAGAAACGGGGCAACTTAAGTGTAAAACTTTCCCCCCGTAACATACAAATAGTAATCTCACACACACACACACACACACAATACACACGAGTGATGAGCTCTTTCCATGTACAGGAATCTACATGTGAGGGAGACTTAAGGGTCGACATCATTGCTCAGCGTGTCGCCAGCGCTACACATCTGGAGTATTGTGACAGCAAAGTTGTCTGCTGGCAAATATTACAATCAAATCTATGTGGATAAGGAGATGTCTAGTAAGTTATGCAGGATCAATAATTGACGAAAACTGGATTATGCCTCTTAAATCTGATCACTGAATCCATGGAAACATAAGGATTTGATTGCGATTGTCAAGAGAACGGGCAGCTAATCTGAAACCCGAATTAAGAGAACTGAGCTACAGTGAGAAGATGAGGGCTACAAATTTGCCCACTGGGAGGGGAAGAGAGAGAGAAGGGTGACCTGATTACACCCTTCATGTTTCTGAATCATTTGGACAACGTCCACAGTGAACAGATCCTCGTGAGATGCACTCCTTGAGTAACCACAGGCCAGCGCAAGAATCTGGTTAAAAAGAATGTAAAGATATACTATATTAGTGCACAGGTATTGGACGGATGGACGACCAAACACGGCAGTGTTTATAAAGGTTTAAAAGCTACGAGATGGCTTAGAATGTTCAAGAGACGGGTGGCTCCACGACCTTAAAGCCCTCCCACTACCGTACAAAGTAATTACACATGCACATACGCAAACGTAGATACACCTGCAAACAAACGTACACTGACACTTGAAGTCACACGCCCGGCAGGACACAGGTGGCTGTACACCACCCACAACTCCAGACCACAAACATGCACAGCGACCGCTCATCACTGGCCGCGCGCCGTGTGCCGTGCAAGGAGCGTTAATGTGTAGTTTCCTCCGCCTCTATCCCATTGGCTTTGTTATAACCCTCCCCCCCCCAACTCCTGCCCTAACTACTACTGCTATTGCCCTCAACCTTCCATGGCCCTGTTTGGATCTGACCTGAAGTAAGATCCCATTTCTTTTTTTTTTACCGACTCGTTTGTGGTTAACAAGGATGATAATTTGTGCAAATACGTTGACCTCGCGAAGGTAACACGTACAGACTGGCCACAACAGTTGCCAATGACCGATTATTACCAGTTCTGATTGACGGCCTTTGCTAAGGTGACGAGGAACTTGTGTCGTCTGTACCGCAAATGAACAGAGTGACGAGCAATTGTCGTTACTTGGTACCCGAAATGCCATCAAACTGCTGCTGTAAATATTCTTAAAGACATAGAGGATATAAGGCACTGAAGGGTGAGAAAATTTCGTTTTTTTCACGTTAATGTGAATGCGTCATGATTACATGGAAAATGCAGGTAGACCACTGTATCGTAAATTCTCATAGTCGAAAGTGGTTTAGTCCAAAGTGATTCCGGCGGTTGATACGTTGACTACCACACCAAAATGATTCTTGAGCGAGACCCTAGACCGCTGAACCAGTTCTCTTGAGGTTCGTAAACGTCGCCAGAGTAAGAAAGCCACTTTCCAGAGGTGGCTTTTGTAGGAGGTTACAATAGATTAAGGGGCCAATAGTGACTCGGGAGGAGGATGGAAGCACTTAAGTGCGAAGTAGGTGTCGATGAAGACGAGAGGACGGTTCCTACATGTATATAGATGGACTGTCACCAGGCAATAACAAACTCAAAGGACAAGATGTAGTCGGATGAAGGAAAGTGCAAGGACGATCACCAATCCAGACTGGTGTTAGAGGAAGACATAATGTTAGTTATCAGTTTAGCGGGAGGAAGATTCAAGAGTAAGCTACCAGTCTAGCGTACTGTTAAAGGAAAATACAAGGATAGTCACCTATCGAGAATAGTGCTGGGGGAAGGTAGGAGGGTAGTCACCAGTCTGGAGGGAGAAAGATACAAAGATAGTCACCATTTCAAGAGTGGCGTTGGAGGAAGATTATTTCTGATTCTTTATCCTCGCCACGTGCTCCAAACATCCTGAGACAGATTGTTACATGTATACCTGATATATGAACATTGCTGGCAAAGGAATTCTAGTCAAATTTTTATGCACTACCTCTTACGTACGTCTCAGACAGCGTGGTGTGGGTTATTCCTTAGCCTAACTTGCCCTAAATAATGAGGCTTTTGAACACAGTAGATTCATTAGAAGTGTCTGAAGCAAGTAGACGAGTGCAAAAGGGCACTAGACATAATATTTTCCCTCATGATTAAGTATATGAAGTATTTAAGCATACGTATGGAGAATATAACAAGATCAGCGAACCACATGACGTCACTGTTAAATCAAATGTTTGCCTATACATACTGTTGCCGCTTTGACTTCCTCGGAGATGTTATTCACAACAGAACGCTGTGTCTTAGGCCAGGGAAAATTAGGCCCTGTAGAGACGGGAACTTAGAAAAATGCAAGAATAGGCAGAGCGCCTCATTGCTAATTGTGAAATGCTTGTGAAATTTGGAGATTATGTCCACGTTTCGCATCGAGTGAATGACTTTACCGTGTGAAAAGACTGTAAGCTTATGCAGTCAAACCAACTTTTTTAACAAATATTGTAACAATCAATCGGCCACTGGGGGTCTGACAGAGACCAGCTGCCACCGCTTTATTCGTTACCGTTCTCAGGATGTGTAATATGGGCGGCACAGAAATATATCATCTTTAAGCAGCAAAACACACATACACACACACACACACACACACACACACACACCTAATCATTCTAGTTTCCTTGTGGTTCCATTGTTCCACTTTAACGGCAGATTATTATATCTTTGTGATACTTGGTACCTGATTCATATCACGAATTAAGATTTATTGTAATGAGAAAAGTATTACTGACGTAAAGTTCAAGAACAATACATAAATGGCATGATTACATATTGGTGCAATTACCTGATATGTAAGGTGATAATTATATGTTTACGGTTTAACATATACCTGCGTATCTGTAGCAATGCTCCTTCTTACCAGTGCTGTTTCCTCAGCATTATTTCTATTACTGAATGTGTCGCCTTTCTCTTTGGTATTAGTAGCACACAATTTTTTCCACAGACACTTTTAAGACCTCTGATGCCAGAGGTATTTGCCTCCATCCCTCTCATGAAGTACACATGGCTGTTTTATACATCTCGAGCTGCAGAATTACTCTGAGTTTGCTTAACGACCAGTTTCTTTCCCTTGACAGATTCGTATAACAAATTCGCGCACAAGGCGTGTCATGTGAACGGGCATGAGGGCGTGTGCATGTTCGTGTGGGAGTGCATCAAGACGGAGGGGCACCACGTGGGTATGTGCATGGACGGCTTCATGTTCGGGTCGTGTTGCACCCACGACGAAGTCAACCAGGTCTCCCAGGCCTCCACAGGAGACGTCCAGATCGCCCCAGGCATCATCTCGAAGAACTCTAGTCTGTTGCTGCCACCGTCGTCGACCACGACGCCGCCACCGGAGACCAGCGCGTCGACGGGCGTGGCTTCCTTCATCACCTCCAGACCCATCACCATACAGCGGCCGTCCTACCCGCCCCTCGCCACCACCACACCCGCCAAAGAGCGGCACACATCACCCAGCCCGCCGTTAATATCAAGCACTGCGTGGTCGCGCTTGCCTCCACTCACCGTCACCTCATCTCACCCCCTTACCTCATCCAGCCCTGTCACTCTACCTTACCCCGTCACCTCACCCCGCCCTGTCACCCCGCCCAAGCCGCCCACAAGACCCACACGTCCACCTAAACCTACGAAGTGAGTCTTCAGTGACATCTTAAGCTTTGACACTCACACCGTACATTCAGAACTAAGTTATGCAAGGTTTCCCTTTTGACTGAAAGCTTTTAATGTTCCATTATTCAAAAAGACTGTTAAGTTTCCTCCCGTAATTTACTGTTACCGTCTGAGTGTTAACGCTTTTTAATGTGATTATTGTAAACCTATTTCAGAGTTCCTTTTTAGATTTCAAAACTGATAGCCTTATCAATTTCAATTTTAAATGTCCAAGTTGGTCTTTAGATAGTTCAAGCTCAAGACTTTTTATTTTTGTAAACGCAGGAAATTAACATTCTAATCCAGTGATCGATAGTTTGTATGATTTTTGAATCCTTGTTTTATCCATCAACTAAAAAAACTTTAGCAATTCATATATCATATATTTCTTTCATGAACCTTCATTTTCATGAACATTTTTCAGTACCCTGTGCTCTCAGACTTAATGAGCTTAATATTCCCTAACTTTTGAGAGTTCATTTCCCACTTAATTTCTGAACCGATTGCTACACAAAACATAATCCTTAAATGTTTAGTTTCATCCTTGTCATGTATCGGTTGTTTATGTGACAAGTGGCGAAGGTATTATGTGTCGCTGTAACCAGGGTCCTTTAAGTTTAATGCCAGTCACTGGCTGCATTCTGATATCACTGAAGTCGTCACAAAAGGCGTCAATTCACTCTACGTTTTGACACAGGCCGACGCGTGCTACGGTTGCGCCGTGGTGGACGACGACGAGGACGACCTCTTCCACCACCATCTACTCTGAGCCCAGCCACAAGACGACTCCGCCATCACCTTCGTCTACCGTCAGTACCACAACACCCACGACGACAACCACCACCACCACGACTACTACGCCTTCAACCACCACCACCAGGAGGACTACCACGACGAGACTTACTACTACTACGACTACCACAACGGCGACCACCACCACAGCTACAACGCCGCGAGCTGGCCCGGTAGTGAGCAGCGCTCACACTAAGCACCGTAAGTAACGCTTAGATGTATAATTACAGTGTCGTATCGTGCAATGTCACGCTGTCATGTTGAAGGGGTTAAAGACGAGCCATGCAACAATGTATCAAGATGTGTTTAGCCTTGCGGTTTTTAAAAGATACAATGACCCTTCAAGAGCGATAGTGTGCAAAACAGATATACGGATATACGGGTCCGCTAACAGAACTAGTACATTGAACGTTATGGCAAGATATCGGTTCTTGCTTTTATTCTCATTTACTCTCAACTTTTCCTTTCACACACTCTCCCAAGCTCAGAAACCAGCTTCTACAGTTTCTCACTCTAACCTTCCACCAGCGCCATTTTTCTATTAATTTTTGGTGTCTCGTTAAATAGCCTGTAGTGCTAAAAATTTGACTTGAACTTCATTCCAGACTAGTCAGCTTTTAGGGCAATGGGGAAAAGTAAATGATTTTGTGAGTCGCTACTTTCAAAAGTCACAAGGGGACAGGGTAAGCCTTAGCCTGCTGTTGCTTTTATTGGACACAATAACGAAATCAGGCAAATCCGGAGACAATACACTGGTCTTGTAAGGTGACACCTCATGGTGTCAAATCTCCTGCAGATTGTAGGTTAGATAAAGATCAATTTCACTGAAAATCATGGGTTAGGTAAGGATTGATTTCACTGCAGACAATTGTATACCAATCTCGTACATTGTCGCACAAAAAGGTAAATATTTCTGTAAAACTTTGTGAGAGAAGCTTTGATTTCGCTACTTTTGTATGAGACTTAAGGGCCCTCCTTGGTGTAGTAATTATCGTTACCTTTCATGGCGCATGTACGGGTCCGCCCGGGGTGCGGTCAACATGGGTTTGATTCCTGGGCAGGGCAGTCAGCCTGCAGTTCACCCAGCTGTTCATCCTCCCCTCTGTCAATATGCTGGTTTATTCTACTTACCCGCGGTGTTTCAGTAAACATAAAAGAATAAGAACCTAGAATTTTTAGCTCTCCGCCCTAGCCACATATAAACAAACGCATCACATATTTGTATAACCAGATCTAACCAGATTCATATTTAATGGCGTGCATCACAATGTTTATCTTCATCTCTAGAATACAATTACGTGCCAAAAAGACCCGACCACTTGCCCTCCATAATGCCTTATCTTTCTACCCCTCCTGCAGAATCGTCTCTTACTAGGCCCTTTCCATTCCATATTTATTTGTACATTGGAATGCTTTATAATGAGTAATATCTTGATTTTCTTTTTCTCATGGACCATATATATATAT
>JAYMFT010319555.1:0-10018 GCA_038088735.1 Panulirus argus | reverse complement strand
GAAAAAAGAAAATAAATAAAAAAAAAAAAAAAAAAATATATATATATATATATATATATATATATATATATATATATATATATACAGACATGTGATTTAAATGTGTATGATCTCGTTGTTGATGAAGTAAGCCTATGCAATAAAATAGTCTGTGTGTGTGTTTGTTTGCTTGACGATAACAGCAAAATAATTAAACTTTGTGTGCATACTAAGGGGACCCAAGGGTGTGCACCTGGATATGATTTTTAAATGTGTGTGTGTGTGTGTGTATGTGTGTGTGTGTGTGTGTGTGTTAGCGCCATATCACCATAACGACGATATAAATTTCCATTTTTTTGTGCATGCTGTGGAGAACCTAAGGTTAGGCACCTAGGTGGTTTTTCTCTAATATGGTGAAAAAAGGTCTATTTCAAGAGACAGATAAGGAGAACATAAAAGACTGATTTCAGTCCGAGATATTCTTCGATGTAAAGCCCCTGTTAACATTTGAATTATGCTGATACTTGTTTTTCACGTTGTCATTTGAGCTAATGTGACGTCCTATAGAGGTTTTAAGGAAAGCATAATGGAATTAACACGGAGAGTGGAACGGTATTGAAAATAAACTGTTTAGGCTTTAAACTTCGCAGCTGACAACAATCCCCGTCACCACCACCACTCACCAGGTGTTTAAGCAAGAAATGTATCGCCTTTATCTTGATTATTTATCGTCCTGTGTATCATCTGGGCCAATATAGGTTTTAGATCAGTGATGCTCTTAGCTTCAAGGGTGGTTTCTTTATGCTTATAGAAAAAGAGAATTAAAAAGTTGATGTGATAAAGGACGCAGAGCACTGAAACACGTTAACAAGTTTTTAGGATAGTGTTCATCGTGTATTCTGCTCGTTATATCTGCATATATACATACACAGAGTCTGAATTTGGATCCATTAAAGTTTGTGTCTTTCGCGAAGGAAAGCCAGCCTCCCACTCTGTGTCGTTATACATGCACTGTCGATAGTACGTAATGAGCTTCACCGTTAAGGACATGTATTCACATATATTTTAGAGGTTCCATACTTAGAGAGCAAAATGACTGACAGTGTAACTGATAAGAAATATATGTCCCTATATCTTTCGGCGAATATTTTCTAGACATGGATTTATGTTAGCAGTAATGAAATAAATGGTGTTAGCACGTTAAAAGGAACTACATACATCCGTCAATAAGTATATCAAAAGTTGAAATGATAAAATCAGTGCTAAGAGCTCGAACACGTGTAAAGAGCTTTACCCTTTTACAGATATTTCTATACATGCTAACACCATTTCTTTTATTAGTGCAGTTATAAACCTACATCTAGGACATTTTCGCCGAAAGATTGAGGAAGATATATATTCTTCAGCAGTAACACAATCAGACAAGTGAAGTTACACGAAAACTTTTGGGTGGGTGGGAATCATTTAAATGTGGAGTGTGCAAGAAACTTGGGTGATGGAGCACTTAGCACAATTTTAATATATTGAAGCGGAATAAATAATCGAGTGAGAATTCCTGGATTAAGCACCCACCACATAGCCAGTGACACTAGGTTCGAACTAGGCTCTTGGTCAGACCTACATTCGGCCTTGGACTTAGTTTCGAAGCTTTCACGTCATCTTGGACACTTAAGTGGCCGGACGCAGGCCGCTAAGACAGTTCCTCCATTGCATGATTCCCAACCGTTGCACAACCCTGCCTAACCCCAACCACTGCTGTGCGACACTCCCCTCACCCCCTGGCTCCAACCCCCAAGCTATGTACTACCCTTTCCTACCCCTTACCCCTGCATAACCCTCCCCCTATCCTGACCCCCCCCCACACCCTTCACGGCCCTCCCTTCCACCACACCCTCCATTAAGTGGTGTCTTGTCCGGTCACCGTGACCGTTGTGGCCCGTGTGATCTTTATGACCGGCACAGGCCACCACGATAAGTTGTGTTGGCCCATGCCGGACATAGTCCATTACGTAGGGAATATTTAAAGGGAAAAAAATTGTTTTCTAGTGAATACTGCACCTGGAACGTGTTTAGGATGTGCTGTTTATTCTTACTCATCATTTCTACAAAGTTTATAAGGAAGTCGGTAATGCCGTTTCGGGGTGGTAAATTTCGGCCAAAGAGAGAGATTGACGGTCGCGCCATTGCTTCCTTAAGAGTAAAATGAAATATGGCTACACTCCGCCGTGTGTCCCCTACAATCTCGTAACTTGGCAACCACATCCGGAAGCTGACTTCCTTTACGGGGATTTTACCGGTGTGGCTTAATCATGGTGCCGTTATATGAACTAGCTATTCAGAGCGCCATATATATTTTTTTTTTACTTCTAGCTGGAATCTTTGAATCGTCAATAATATTCAAAGCTGTAGAAATGAAGACCGGAATCTGTAACTAGTTTATGTATTACTTGTATTAAGCAACTAGACCAAGGGTTATACAAGCAGTGAGAGCAGTGAATTTAGCGTACAAACAATGAGGAATACCTGAAGGAGTTCAGAAGTCTTCGTTCAGTGGTTGTAACTAGACGGTGACTGCCCTAACGAACCGCGGCAGTCGATAGGCCTAAAGCCCAAATAACCAACCAGCTATTGTGTAGCGCCCGAGGAAGCTAGACAAAGAGCGTATCTTTATCGTCGGGGCTTCGGCCACCATGTCCAAAGGCATGTCACTCCACGTACTGGAGGGGGAGCCTTTTGTTATCGAGAGAGACTGGTTAATTACGCGGCGGAAGATGTTTAACATTTAGGGAAGCTTGCTTATGTTGACCTCCTCGTTGTCAAAAAAAGAAAAAAAAGAACGCTTCAAGCTATTCATCTTTAGAAACTTCGAACAGCCCAGTGGACTGTTATGATGTCACGGATTCCATACCTAAAAGCATGAAATTTTGTGGATAATATCTTGCTGGGATCTCGTGTCTATGAACGAAAAAGAAAGATTGATGAACTCCTCACTTAGGAGCAGATTGCCGCTGGACTCATTATCAAGACGGTAAACGAAACGACACAGAGCGAAACACTCCTCTTGTTTTGACTTTCGGTAAGAATCATCTCCCAGGGAAGATTCATATTGGATACGAAAAATGTTCAGGACGTCCTTTCATCCCAAAGACTTTGCTTTGCTTCGAATGTCAAAAGTTTGGTCTTGGGGAGAAGTTCTGAATTTGATTTTTACTGAGGTGAATACGCTGATACTGGCCGTACCACGGACGACTGCACATCGGGATTCGAAAAATGTGATAACTGTGAAGGGAACCATTCTAGCTGATCACTGTCTCATAAGGCATTACGAGAAAGTTGTCTGAGCACTTGAGACACGAGGAAGTATTTCAGATAGAGATTCTAGGAGGAAGGTAGAGGCGTCACGTACGACACAACGACCTAAATGATACTTCCTGTGCATCACCGACAGACAACAAACCCTTGATGTACATCACTGGATTGCCGGCTGCGAAGCAGGATCAGACACACGCCACAGGAACCACTTCTAACGTCACATTAGACGCCACCACTGGTACCCGATTTTACATACTGACGGAGCTCCTCTGACCGACTCCTCTACCGTTGATACACCTGGCCGCAATGAGGAGGAAAGTAACAAACTCCTAGTGACCGTCATGAGTGAATATCAAAAACCCACCTCCCACACTCCCCCGCACGTCGTCGTTCCAGCCAACTCTTCCAGGAAGGACTCTGTTAAGAAGTTGACACTCCTGGAATCTTTACCTTCAGAAAGAATTCATGGAAACGACAGTTAACAAACGCCGAGGCAGTTCCTTCAAGGATTTACTGCGAAACAAAGAGGTAGAATCACACCGGCCTCACAAAGCCTTGGAATCCAGCCTGTTCCGTCTTTATTACAAATATCACAGCAGGCGACTTGGGTCTAATTCTCCATCCAAAAAAGGATATACAGGCTATCTGGTGTCTCTCCACAAAAAACACTTTTGCAGGACTGTCCCATCCTAGAACACTACCATCCGTATAGAAAAGATGTAAGTGTACATCTGCAACAGTCAGTCTCAAATAGAAAAAGCAAAAATGAATTCCACTCTAGAAGCCGTTGCATATATAATGACACATATGGGAAAACACGGGAGTACGTGGGAGAAACAGACATCAGGAGAGCAGTTTATCTTTAACGAGGTTATCTGCTTGTAGGTTCCTATCTTTGTTAGAAAGAAAATTAATGATTAGCCGTTTTGACTGTTTGAAATGTTTGCATTAGTTATAATCCAAGATTCTGTTTGCTTTATTGCATGAAGTGTCTATATGTTGTGTAACTGATATGTAGATAGTGTTTTGTTTAAGGTCTTTACATCCTCTTCAGTCACGTGTGATAGGTATTTACCAGGGATTTTCAATTCATACATGTGTTCCTATTGCCATTGTCATGACACATTCGTAATTAGATTTCATCTGCCATTGCTCTTACCATAAAAAATAACTTGTGAAGATCATTTAGTGAGTATTAACATTCGTCTTCGGATGTGGCCTTTCATCCTAGTGTTGTTTCGTTGACAAACCCGAAGAAGATTTTTGCCGTTAAATATGTCTTGAGATCATAGGTAAAGATGATGGAGAGAATGAAGCCAAGAACCGATCTGTGAGGTACCTCGCTCACTACCCACAGCCACTCGGACACCTAACCATTTACACAGCGAATCCATTTGCGTAATTCATCACTATTGCCATGAGACTTGACAAAGGCCCTTTAAAAGTTTAAGTTAATCACATCAGATAGGATTTTTAGGTTTGCAGTTGTGTTCGCGATCATAATATTCTAGCAAGTCAGTCAGCCAGGATCTGTTATCGTGAAACCTGCGAAATATTCTTTATCTAATTGTTGTGTTCCAGAAGCTAGAGTCTTTTCCAGATTGACTTTTTCCATCGCTTTCCTTATTACTGACTTAAGGATTATCGGGTGGTATTTAAATTGACGTCTCTTATCTTCGTTTTTAAAGTGTTGTGGCACGTGCCAGCCTCCCTCCGCTCACTGAGTACTTTCCATTATTTTGTGATCGATTGAAATTTTTGTGAAAGGATATAGTATTGGATTATGAACCTCTTGGAAGATTCTCAGAAAACAGACCGTCTTGGCCAATTGATTTGTTCCAATTTGATGTTTCAGTACATTTTGATATTTCGTGGTTGACTCCAGAAAGGTAAATAAACAAGGAAAAAAGGACTTCTGGTGGAGCTACAACTCCGTTATCACCGGCAACACCGTAAGGTCAGGTCAGAAATGCGTTTAAAAAACATCACTTGGATACACAGGAACCCCCCGCATCTCGAACCTCATCTTTGGGGATCAGAACATCAAAGACCCCGTGACGATGGATATTGCTTTCGTTAGGGATTTCTCTCGCTGTAGGTGTTCACCATCTACGGCCTCCGATTTTACGGCACAGGGACAGAACTGAGCAGCGAAATATTGATTTTTTTAGAGGTTGAAATCCGGACAAAAACTTAGTTGACTCAAAGATCACGTATGGAATAATTCGGCATTTTCATGAGGATAAGCTCTTCAAGTTCTTACCACTGTGCTGTGAAGTTTGGACGTCTCGAACATTTCCAGACTCCTAAAATGAAAGGGCGCCTTATAAATCCCGATCCATTTCGTCCTTTTGGGCAGACTAATTGCGTGTGTTAAGTTTAAGGATAGAATTATAAATCAAAGACTCCTCTTTTTTAGTGTTCACAAGTTTGTTAAATGATCAACAATATGGCCTTTATTCAATTGATGATGCATCCAAATCTTAATCTTTTGGATGCATTTAGCTGGAAACATTTTCCAAGTGCATTACTGCTGGGCACTGACAACTTCTGTGTCATCATGTGGCAGTGTGCTCAGTCCCATGCGAATTGGAAGTATGATGAATGATATCCTGTCATCAGCCGTCATCTTCAGAAATCCTAAATACCCAATATACTAACGACTGTCTAACGCACGGTACTCAGTAGGGCGGATTCAAGCTTCACTTGAATCTGTCCAACAGTGGGACCTAAATGGGGTTTCAAGTTTCTTATTCCAAATGTACAACGGACAATTTTGCATATAATTGTGATCAATTTGTGGGTCTATATTTTGATAGCAGACCCAGTTGGACGAGCCAAGTTACTCGACTAGTCAGTGATCGTAATAGGAAATTGAATACCCGTAGACATATTTCCATTTCTTATTAGAGAGCCAACCGAAAATTATTAATAGCGTGTAAGACCCTGATCAGATCAAAGCGAAATTAAGGCCCACAGTCGTCTACTACGGTAACCGAGGTAACTTTGAGATGCTTGACATGCAGTCACACTTGAAAGAATGGAAGTGGAAGCAAACGTGCCTTCCTTTCGTTATCGACGAGAAATGTAAACGTACAATATGGATTACTGATGGCCAAGAAATGAGATATAGATCATGTCTGGAGGCGTCTACACGAGTGTGACTATCTTAATGTAAGAGTCGTCATGCCCATGGGTCGTACACTCCACTTACTGCGCTACCGTTCACAGGATGAGCATGGGGTGCACAATATATTTGCCGGGGTTCCCGGCACAAATCATTCTTACTGCGTGAAGTTTCCGAAATCAGTTTTCTCGTGGTGGATGACGGAAAAGATAGCACCTCGCGAGCCCACCAGATTGATATGATCACCAACTGGCTCTCGACTAAAAAGCGTGCGACGGACTTAAGGGTCCAGCAGCGACTAAGAGAACCCTTTCATTTTTTTCCCGTTTTCTTTCATAACCATATAATATTTGGTGAACGGTAAATCACCTCTTTAGCTTTTCAGAGTTGTTCCTTTACTACAGTTGTCGTGCAAATATTTCTTAAAACGATTATCACCATAAGAAGCAAATTACAGTTGTTTTTTCCTCTTTCGATATATAATTGATTATCACTGATTTCAACGTTTTAAGTCGAAGAATGAGGCATGAGGATGGGATTTTATTATGTATAAGAAATACATTAACAGTCAGAAGTGCCATTCATATCGGAACAACTGGAGTAACATTGACAAATCCATTCAACCCACAGGTAAAGATACTTTCCTGTTTTGGCTCTACATTTGTCTCGATGTTATACTTAAAAAAGAAAAAAAAAAGATTCAATATATTGGAGATTTTGTCTGTTATTATCGCAGATTTATTGATATTATTTTGTGTTTGATAGTGAGGTCTTACAATACTAGGTTTCTAACATTACCTACTTGCATTCTCTTTGCTGATTTTATTAATCGTTATACCGTGATTTGGAACATGTTGCATACGTGAATGGACTTAAGAAAATAGACCAAAATTACTTATTCAGTATATTTTGTGAATATATGTATTTTATTCCTGTGCTATGGTTCAGGATGTCAAATAAAATGCACACACACACGCACACACAGACGTATACAGTAACATGAATAACGCCGAGTCAGATGCAATACAGTGGGCGATAGTGATGCGAAGGTTGTGTCTTCATGAACAAGTTGACTACCCCGGAACGCCGTACTTACATAGGGTAATTGTGGCGTCCTGGTTCACTTAGGGAGGTAAACGCAGGCTCTGAATTGCACTGCCTCTGTGTCTCTGGCTGCGTGTATTCGTCCAATACTGGCTAATGGGGAACAATGGGCGCCAGTTTACTATCGTCCTCACAATTGCGGCAATACATTCTTGCGCTCATGCCTGCCTCACCAGTACATGATTCCATGAAATGGCTCCAGAGTCATTGGTTATGGAAATCTGTGTTGCATATAAGGAGGAAAGGTTATGACTACACTTCATTGCAAAGAACTCCTACCTGCATGATATGTCTCGCCACATGGTAGACTCGTGCACCATGAAATCCGGTCGAAAAACGTAATATATGTGTGTGCGTTGAAATTAGTTAGATTTACACGTATTGACGGTCTCCTGCTTATTGTTCTCAGTATACATACTGTGAATATTAAACATGTTTTCCAGTAAGTGTGTTGCTGGGGTTAATGACTATCAACTTATGATTACTGGGTTAGAAAATGTGAAACACGTGTCATGCAGATACAACAGTATCAAACATATAGGAGAGAATCTTGTTTCTTCTACAGCAGGTAATGCTGTGGCACGAGCCAACGTCCTATTCCTGGTCCGTCCTCAGATCACGGAAAACAAATCTAATAAGGAAAGTAAAGGAAGACAGTGCCCTGGGTGGAGGAAGGAACATGCATGACTGCAGAGGAAACGACCCTAAAGAGCAGGTGCTTTCACTTTTTTGAGCAAGAGGCAGTATAGGAGGTTGCAGTGAGTGACTGCATAGAATTTCAGAATTTCGCATAAAAGAAACTAGCATATTTTCCCAACTGGAAGGTCAACATTCACCAAAATTATCATGTATCAAACTATAATGAGACATGCCCCTGTGTATGGATGCAGAGCCATGTCCTTGACCAAGAAAAGGAGCAGTAATTCAGGTTGCTGGAATGAGGAGCCCTCAGGGACATACCTGGAAGAGATAGGGTAACAAGAGAGAAGATAAATCTGGAAGTGGAAAGTATATTTCTAAGCTTTTTGATAGATGTAAACTGAAATGTCGCAGCCACGTTAGAAGAAACGAAGAAGGAAAATATCCACTTTAGAAAATCTTATTGCTGGCAGCGTGGCCGATCAGTAGGGTGAATAAGAAACAGGTGGAATGGAAAAATGTAAAGGAAATTCTGACGTTAAGAGAAACATCCCAAGAAGAGGTAGATCATGCAACCTTAACGGGTAGGGCCGAGGTGGACCACACTCCATCGACAGGCCTATGGCCCGCAAGGTGAATGGCGATGATGATGATACTGAATGATTAACAGAACATGGATTCGTCATACACTTCTAGCTACTGTCATACATGTTTATATTTGTCTTATATTTTGAAATTATCACATCATGTTCCATCAGGGATAGACTGTTTGGTATTTTTGACTATATATTTTGAAAATATACATAATCAATGCTGTTTATATAGTGACAGTTAGAGCAAACTAACAACAAAAACTGAATAACAAAACGTCTTGGGCGAATGGAAGCCAAACGAAATTATAATACTGACATTGGACACAAGTTGCGTGTCGGAAATATCATAGATCTTATTTGTTTCATTGGTTATCATGTAGACCTTGTCCTCGGGGATCCAAGCTACTGGAGTCCCATTTTGTGTTTAAATGTATATTGCGAGAAGATAAAACCTTTGCTAGATAGACTGTCCCACACACAGGTTTAAGAATAATGAAACATTGTCAGTACGTCTAGAGTATCTACATAATTTGGGTTGGTTGAAATCGTTTTAGATGAGAAGTGCAAATGGTTGAGAGGCTTTATTCCGAGGACGTTTCTCTGTAATTAGAAAGAATGACAACGTCAAGGGGGAGGTTGATAAAGTATACTGAGGATGCATGAGGCCGTAGTAGCAAGGCCAGTTAACAAGACTGGAATTACGTGAACAACATTCGAAGCTGAGGCATGACCGAGCGAAATGAGCGAGGGTGGGTGAGTGAGACGGGAGAGGAAATGTATCGGAGTGTGTAGGAGGGAGGGGAACTGCGGTGGCCGAGGTGTTGGTGGGAGGGACCGCATCACAGGGAGCATTAAACCCGGTCACCGGTATAACAGGTATGGCATCTACCAGTATACTATTGACTGACAACATACTGTTGCAGGCTGTGCACCGTGGGGGAATGGTTTGGTCAATACACGGTTTTAGAAAGTGTGATGAACGTGGCATGCAGTCTCAGACGCTCCAGCACCGCCTCTTTTCTGCTAGTGGGACGTTACGCGAGTTGGCAGTTCTGAATCTCGAAGGACTGATGTTTAGCGGAGTGAGGGGTTGAGCCCTTGTCCAGCCACATCGTATATACAAAGTGTTTCCCAAGGAGATCTTGTCTGCCTGATCACTGGCGTGAAGGTTGTAATTACTTTTTTTTTTATGTTAGCTGAGACGGCAAGGGCAGCTGAGGCCCTAATCAAGGCCATCCCATTAACGCTATATATATATATATAT
>JAYMFT010319544.1:0-10018 GCA_038088735.1 Panulirus argus | reverse complement strand
GTTTTCGCTGTAAAGGAGTCCACCAACATTTCCCTGCTCATGCATGGAGTGCAGCCTTGAAGCTGCAGGGGGCCCCATAAAAGGGGTTCTTGGGTTGTGTGATGATAATAGTGCACTGTCAAGGTTGTAAAGGGAAGGTGTACAAAGAGGGTATTCTACTTGGGAGGGAGGGGGGGGTAGGGGGGAGGATGCGGCTGGTGGGGCGGGCGTGTTGTTAGGGAGACGCCACCCCTCATCCCCCAGATACGTACATACTGTATGGTGGCAGCTCACACCACGCTTGGTGAGTAGGATGTGTGTGTGTGTGTGTTTGTGTCTGTGTTTGTGCGTGTCTGTGTGAACTTCCGGAAGAGCAAACACGAGTTATTCGCATCAGTGAATAAGCCTTTCGGTATATAACCGGCAGAAATCCTTTGCCCCAGTTGGAGGAGGTGGATAATGCATCACCCTGCGAGGAAAAGCTATTTACAAGGAGAAGAACCTGTTGGTAGAGTCTTCAGGTCTACGTCAGTCACGGAAATGGTTCAAGTCAGGATGTTGGTTGATGGCGGAGGATAGGCCTTTGTGGCGAAGGGACGGATGGCGTGGCCGGTGAAGACAAGGTGATGTCGGCTAACATCATAATTAGTTTGTTTATGGTCGTCTTTCCTTTTTCATTTCTGTCCAGGAGTCGTGGTGGTCAGGAGTGTGTAACCAGTCAACACAGGGAAATCCACAGTAATAATCGCCCGGATTTATGGTAGTTTACCAGTGTAAACTGGTAAGATCATGCTCAAGCTGACAGACCGTAAACATATGACGGTGCGACTCTCAAGCACGACGGTACGACCCTTCAGCACGACGGTACGACACTTGAGCACGACGGTACAACCATCGGGCATGATGGGCTGGACTGTGACCTTATCCTTAAGGGTGAGATCAAAGGTCATGCCCAGGGGTCGTCTGGTCGTATATAAGGGTCGTGTTGCCATGCAAAAGGGTCCCACTACCCTCCTGCTGGAGGAGGTAACCCAAGTATACATCGTTTATCTCAGGGAGGGTCGTGTTCAGATATTAGTACAAGCGTCTACAGCCGGCCTGGCGCCTGCCTGGATTCCAAGACTGGATCATCTGGGGCGTCTTAGCGGCCGGACGCGGTCCGCACAGACACTTCCTGAAGTATATGACCCCCCACCTCCCTGGACGGCCCTCCTCCATGGGTGTGTGAGTTCAGGGTCAGAGTCGACACTGCTGTAGGCCCACTACCACTAGCGTCAGCAGCAAGGGTTACATGAACAGGCCATTATGGATTCTGATCCCCCAGGGAGGCGAGTGGTGTTGGATCATCACTACTCGCTCCCTGCCGCGCAAGCTGAACCAGCGACCGACACATTCGGTCTCACATCGTCACCGTATCGTCTTCCCATAACGAAGCAATGGCTTGGCCGTGTGCTTATTTATCTTTCCAAGTCCCAAACGGCGTTACGGACGGACGTGAAACTTGATATAGATGTTGTGTTTGACTGAAGGGCAAGATCAAATTTCTCCCCCCTCCACCCCCCCGTGCAGGACTGGCGCAAAATCAGACATTTTAATCTATACGTATTTGACTATATACATCCAGCACAGGCCGCCGCGGCCACAGCGACCGGACAGACCGTCACTGACGGGGAAGGGGGGATTGTTTGAGGTTCTAAGGAGGGGAGGGGTCTTGTAGAGGTTGGGGGTGTCGGGAGGGGAGGATCGTGCAAGAAGGGGGAGGGGGGGGAATCATATAATGCGGGAAGTGCCTATGTGGACCGCGTCCGGCCGCTATGACGCTTTTAATGATCCAGTCTTGGAATCCAGGTAGGCACCAGGCCGGCTGTAGAAGCTTGTACTAACAAATCAACACAATCCCTCCCTCCTATAAATTATATCTAGTTGGATTAACTCCTTGGGCAGGAGGGTATTAGGACCCCCAAGCACAGCAACACGGCCCTCATATACGACCATACGACCCTTGGGTATGATGGTGTGGCCATGAATCTCGTCCTGAAGACGAGAAAAAGGTGTCCATACTTGATATAATCGCAGAGAACGCCGACACAGGCATCTCTGGCCGTAACAGGAGTAGAAAAGATGAGCTGCAAGGTGGGTATGGTGTCTGTTACAACACCAGGAGAAGCGGTTGCACCACTGGTATTGATACCAACAGCAGAGAAGCAATTGCACCATCAGTATCTGTTCCAGCAACAGGAGATGCAGCTGCACCACTCGTATCTGCACTGGCGACAGGAGAAGCAGCTGTGCCATCTTATCAGTATCAGCAGTAAGAGCAGCAGCAGGAGCATAATTCAACAGGAGAAGTATCTACACCAGCAACAGTAACAGTAGCAGTAGTACCATAATCAGAAACAGTATCTACACCAGCAACAGGAGCAACAGCTGGGCATCCATATGTAATGGTATGAACATCATCATCGTAAGCAACAGCTAGGGCAGCAACAGGAACAGGAGCTGAACCAGTTTCGGAAGCGTCAACTGCACAAGTAACAGGAGCAACAGCAGCACTAGCAACGAAAGTAGCGTCTGCACTAACAGCAGGAGGAACAGCTGGATCAAGAACAGGACCAGCAGCTGCATCAGCAATAGGAGCAGCAGCTGCGTCAGCAGCATGTGTTACAGCTGCACCAGCAACAAGCCCAGCAGGAGCTGTACTACCAGGAGAGTATTAACACCATACAAGCAGCAGGAACGCTACCTGCAGCACTGACAGGAACAGAAGTAGCAGCTGCACAAACATTAGAAACAGTAGGTGACCACCACCAACAGCAGCAACAGCAGCTGCTATGAGAACAATAGGTGCAGGAACCGCGCCAGAGACAGAAACTGCATTGAGAACAGGCATCAGTTGCATCAGCAGCAACGTGTACAACAGCTACATTAGGTTCTGCAGCTACAGAAGTGCCAGCGGCGGAGGTAACTACGCCACCACCTAAAGAACAGCTTCTTCAGCAGCTTGAGGGAAGGCGATCCCGGAGATGGCTGGAACTCCCCCCACTGGAAAGCGGGAGACGGACTGACAGTCCAGAAGATTTACGACCTTTTACGTAAGAAGGATCCAACTACTGGAATCGTTTTACGCCATTGTCTTTTATGCAACGAGCCAGGAGGGACTGCATCATGGTTTTACGTACTTGGCTCTTCCAACTTGTTTTCTGGCTGATTAACATTCATAGTAAGCAAGCGATCCCCACCGTGCTGTCAAGACTCCTTCTCTACATCAGCAGAGAGCCAGGTGAGCCTGGGACGTAGCAACAGTACGGGAGGCTTGGCGTGGCAGTGCACGTGACCCGATCTGGACTACCATACCATCCAGCAGGACATTGCGGAACTTGAGATTCGAAGCGTCTCGTCTCTTGGCTCTGGTAAATAAACTGGCGAAGAGATGGACGCATTTTCGCAGTGCATCTGCCTGCGATCGTTTCTTTTTTTAATGGGGTGGTTAGATGACAGGAAGACGAAGATGGGCAGGGAAAGGGATAGTTTGAAATGGAAGAGAATAGTGAAGTGTGTGCTGGTGTGTGGTATAAGTTTTTTGATGCATGTGGATGAATTCCTGTAAGCGTAAGATTCTCGGTCTTTCTGGTGAGCGCTTCTCGCTAGCTCAGCCTTTTGACAAATCCTCATCATAAGCACTCGTAAGCAAGTACACTCTCTCTCACTTGAGACATGTCCTTTTAGTTCGGTAAAGTATAGAGAACAGCAGCCCATGTGCACTGAGATCACCCACACTTTTCACTTTCCCTGACATCACAGAAAGGTCTCCAGTGCTTCCAAGCAATTTGTAATTGTAAACTTTCTCTTCATTCATTATGTTTTCCCGCTACGTTTTGTGGCATTATAATCGTACCGGTATATTGTTAGTGAGGTAACGAAGGGCAGCCAACATACACGTCTGTGCAAGAACTACGCAGTTCTGTGCCTTAGCTCGGGGCCTAGTTTTTTTTTTTATGAATTTATTGTCTGTTATACATAGACAAAGCATTTCAGTGAGAGTGTGGGTAAAGGGCATATATATATAAGGGTTCAGGTAGCATGTACAGAGTCTACAGTGGGTACAATACATGGACATGGGAGGGTGACAGGTGGGCAAAGAATGGGACCCAGGGACCCAAAGGGGTCCGGTCTCCCATCGGGGAAAGGGGGGGCGGGGTCTAGGATACATCAAATACATGATGTATAGTTAGAGGATGGTAAGAGATGCGGACAACAACATAGGTAACATCTGCGTAATATAGAATAAGCTTGAAATATATCATAATATACAGGACATCTTGTTAACATTCCAGTTACTGTGTATACACAAACAAATTACATGCACAGTGAGATATATATTTGGAACAGGACACAGTGTAGCGTACAGTCGTTAATTCGTTAAAAGTACATTACATGTTGGGCATACAGTTACAGAGTACACCGACTTTGGGTATTTTGTTAACATTTACAGTGATAGAGAGAGAGTCAAGGTACCTACCACTTATAGTTACAGAAGGTGCTTGTACTGGGCATGATTACACCAGGTGATTACAGACTTCAACGGCATGACGAATTTTGGATATAGTGTCAGAATGTCTTCAGGGATATTACCATATGTAATGTAATTACAAAGCTGTCGAAACAATAATCGTTGAGGTCTAGAATCACTGATTTCAGGACATTCGCTAATATAATTTCCTAGTTTATGTTCGTGAGGTGCAGACCAGAGTCGGCATTTGGAATGTTCAGGATCATGGTTTCGCTCGACAATACCGGATTCTCTGGTATGGTTCTGGTGCCTGATCTTTCTTAGTCTCACAAAAGGTTTTCTTCCTCGCGGGCAAATGCAAATTGGTCAGCGCGGACTCTGTCATTATTCAGAGCAAACCTTGTAGAGGTGCCGGAAGGGCAAACAGGCATGTTTAGCGGGATTATCTACATGGTCATGACGCTTGTGTCCGACGTGTGAAGGTATCCATAGGAATCAGGTGCGTTGGCCACTGTCATCGGCTTCTACAAGCACTGAGTGAGCGATTGATGCAACAGTTCACCGCAGAGCACTGTTGCAAGAGTTGCTTTGGAGTCAGAGAGGATTACAGCGTGTACTTGGGAGTGGACGAGATATCTCTTTGCCATGAGAATACTACAGAATTCTCAATGAGCAGACCTGGAGCGAGGGCTGAGTTTCGCTTGCATAAAGTGAATAAGGTTGTCATTGCTGTAAACAGCACAGGCAACGCTGACCCTACCGTTTTCCCGCAAGGATCCATCAGTATATATATATATATAAGCAGCATATTGTCAGGCATGGTGGTAAGCTTGTTATCTGCTTGTTCACATATTAGTCCCTGTAGAATATATGGACTAAGCTGGCAATGATGGCAGTTTACGCAATCACCTTGCGAGAGGTCTGACGTGCCAAGGTTGCAGGGATGCTGGTGCAAGATCTGCTGGAAGTAGTTCACATAACGACCGTAGCTGGAATCGGCTGAAGTCGAGATACCTGCGGTACCCTGGCGAATGATGGTAGGTTATATCATTGAGGGTTTTGTGGTCGTTAATGACTCGCGGTAGATGGTGTGCAAAATTGAGGGCGGATGCGAGATTTCTGAGACACTTGGCACTAGAAACTGCATTAAGGCCTTGAATAAAGTCAGTGAAATTAGTCT
Organism: Panulirus argus; assembly: GCA_038088735.1. Lineage (NCBI taxonomy): Eukaryota > Metazoa > Arthropoda > Malacostraca > Decapoda > Palinuridae > Panulirus > Panulirus argus. The sequence continues at coordinate 4,349 of JAYMFT010319544.1, read as the reverse complement.
TATACCTATATTTTTGTACCACCTCAAGTGGACGATGAAGCCTCGAATCAACATTAGACAGGTGGATGGCATGATAAGCTAGTACACATCGTACGTACTTGAAATAAAAGTTCTTAGCAACATTGATACCCACACCAGTTTTCTTGCCTGTGAGGGCACAAAGAGATTGTAGGCGACCAAGGAGCTTAGTTTTCAGGTTGGATAACTAAGCTTGTGGATCACAAAAGGTACCGATATTGACACCTAGATATGTATATGAGGACCATGTTTCAGTATCATTATTGTGAAGCATAAAGTGAGCGATTCTCATTTCTGATACGTTCATCATAAATCAGCACTTTTGATTTGACGGTGTTAATGACTAGGCCACCCTGAGTGACGGAGTGAGTGAACTGGTCATTCAGAGCTCGAAGTCTCTCGGGTGAGGAGGTGCTATGACAGATGTCATCGGCATAACACAGCAAATAGTCGCCAATACCAAGTTCAAGGTTCTTGAATTCATGCTCGAGGACATTGAACGGTATTGGACTGAGGACCCCACCCTGTTGGGTCCCTTGGGCACGAGAAAACGAGTCGCTGAGGGCGCCTCTGAACAGGACTCTGTAATGGCAGTCAGCCAGGTAAACCTCTGATCCATCTGAGCATCTGACCCCCTTACGCCGAGCTCTGAAAGTTGGTCGAGAGTGATGTCCCTGTTCGCAGTATCAAAGGCAGATTTAAAGAGTATGAAGGATGTACATATATTCTCTTTTTGGTGGGCAAAATAACTGACAAAGAGATGAGGGGATAAGTGAGAGGAGATGACATGCGTAAGCCTGTTGCACTTAACAGAAGCAAGACGTGAGAGAAATGGGTCGAAGTTGATAAGAGTTAGGCTTGGGTGTAGGTATAATAGTGCTACGTGTCCAGGCTTGAGGAAGGATTCCTTGTTGGTGGCTCATATTACAGAGACCGAGAAGAGTATTGGTAGGAGCCATAACATTTAAGAAAAGTCGGAGCACGTCATAGGTGACGCTATCATCCCCAGGCGCAGTGGTGGGCCAGTACAGGCACAGATGATCCCAATATACCTGCAGCATCACCAACTCAGTAAATGTTACCAGTGCCCAAAAATTCGAACGCCCTGCCTGTGAATCCAAAAAGTTTATTTGCCATTTTACTGCTTCTCTGTACTCTTTACTTGGCTTTAGGTCATCAGCCGTTACTATACCGAAGTCTTTTTCCTTTTGTACCCTTTACAGCTCGGCAGAATTCATACTGTAGCTTTCTACTACTGATGAGTAAAACTAAATATCAAAATTCATTTGCCACTTGTCAGCCCAAACCATCAGTTTCTCAGTTTTAAGCTGCAGTTGACCTTAGATTTCATTTGTAGGTTCATGTCCTAGCTTAGTATAGTGTGCAAATTTTGATATAACGGATCCCTGTTATCAGTGTCACTGATAAATATGAAAAAGATAACTGATTCCAAGACTGATCCCTATGGCACACCACTTTTTTTTTGTTAGCTGAGACGGTACTGGCAGCTGAGGCCCTAATCAATGCCATCCCATTAACGCTATATACTGTGTATATACCCTATCCTGAGCCAGATACCCATTTTATTGACCAACTCATAGGGATGGATGAACAGCTGGATTGACTGTGGACCGACTTGCCGCAACCAGGATTCTAATCTATGTGCTCGCCCTGGGCGGCCCGTCCACCACCATCCAGTAACTCTTGTTTACTAATGGCGTCTTAGCTGCGTCTCTTCCTTGTATATCAGCTGACTATTCTACGTCTTCTATCTCATTCTTGTATCTCCCCTGACGATGTGATCATTAAGGAAAATGAAACACCACGATCCAAGGGCTTTCGGGGTGTTCCTACCATCAAGGGATACAGAGATAATGAGCAGATGTTACAGACATATATATATGACATACTAGGCGCATGACCTCGTCAGGTGAATGCCAGGCAGGACGGTCAAGCAGGAAATATGATCACCAAAGGCACGAGTCGGGTCACTACAGGCAAGTGTCAGGTCATGGATAAACTCATACACTTGTTGACAGTTATTTCGATTATGAAAGGATCTGATTTGTACGTGGCGAGACCGATGCTGGAAGCATTATGAAAGATCTGTTTAATAATGATATTTTAGGATACAATTTTCTGGGCGTTGTTCCAGTCATTTGGGTGGCGACCGAAGTCTCGCATATGCAGGAATAGAGATCACTTGATTCTTCCCCAACACGACCATTACACAGGTGCTGCTTTATTCTTAAATTCTGGTCTCTTCCACTTTGTCCCAAGTAAACTTCATTGCAATCCCTGCACGGTATCTGGTGAACACAACTATTTGAATTTTCAGGCGAGTATTCTATGAGCACGTTTCTCACTTCAATACTGTTCTTAGATGCAATATTGATAAAAAAAATTCTTAAGTAGTGAGGACTGTCCTTGGAAGTTGTTGTGATAAGGTAGTACTAGAAGGTCTTCAGTGTAGAACACTGAAAACCTTCTAGTACTACCTTGGGTTTTGAGGTGAAGGATATCTCTCTGGCACTATACAAGGGTTACTCGGTGAAGGTCTTGGGGTACTTTAAAGACGCTGCAGTCTCACAAATTTTGTTGATTTCACCGTCAAGAAATTCTGGTCGGCCAGTGCGATATGCACGAAATAACATTGAGGTGATCATGGATTGCTTTACTTTATCCTGGTGAGCTGAGGAGAAAAAAACGTTTATGTATGAGCAGATATTTGCAGGTTTTCTAGAAATGTTAAACATGAACTGGTTCATATGACTGTGCAACATGACATCCAAGGAAGGTAAGGTCCCCCTCATTTTCTTCTTCGTAGCTTAATCTTTCTGAAGTAACCAGGCTGTTCATTCTTGGGAGAAATGTTATTTCTTGCGAGGAAATTTTCGATGTCGTGATTAATCGGTCATATGCAAATTACGTCATCTGCATAACGAAACCTTTTGGCGCCTGTCGGTATGATGCTGGGAGGAAGTTTGACTTAGAAAAACTCCAAGTAGGGATTACTCAACACGGCAGAAAAGGGGATTTTCCTTGTAACCACCAGCTTATCCTGAATCATGTGTTCTTTTGTGATTTATCTGCATGTATATATCTGCAAAAAGTACACAAGCAGCGAGCGTTCAGAAGATGCGGGTAAAAGCACAATAAAACGAAAAATACGAAGTGTCAAGCGCTTTCGTATAATTACATAGGAGAGATATGAATATGTACCAAATTGTTGGTCTATATAAATTAGATAACTTTATAGGTGAAAAAATTGTAAATATGTTTCCTAGAACACACGGTGACCTGACTTTGTACCATGGGAGAGGTGAGGCCGTCGAGGGTGACCTGTGCCCTAATCCCTTCACCTGTTTCTTAATTCATATGCCGGCCCTGCCCAGTGGCGGCTTGTGTATTATATTCTGGTTCTCTCTATCTGTGCGTTGTTAGAGAATGTCCTAATACCAGTGATTATAGACCTCAAGGCTTACTGTTTCGACAGCTTTGTGAATACTTTATTTATGGTAATATCCCTGAAGACATTCTGACACTATATCCAAAATTCGTCATGCCCTGAGCTATGTTAACACCCGTGTAATCATGCCCAGTACAAGCACGTTCTGTAACCACAGTGCCCAGTGTGTAATATACCTTGACCCTCTTTTAATGTGAATGTTAACAGCCTGCCCAGTACTAGTATATTCTTTAACTGTATGCCCAACATGTAGTATACTTTTGACCTCTCATACTGCTATCAATGTTAACGAATTAACGAATATACGCTACATTGTGTCCTGTTCCAAATGCACACCTTATCGAATATGTAATTTTTTTGGAAAGACTGTAATGCGAATGTCAACAAAATGTTCCGTATATGTATGACAGATGTTGTTACCTATCCTGTAACTATATTAATGTATTTGATGTACCCCTTACCTATCCCTCCCACCCCCTTTCTGACAGGAGAAACGACCCCTCTGGGTTCCTGGACCCCACTCTGGCCCACGTGTCACCCTCCTACGTCCATGTACTGTACCCACTGTACGCTCTGTACTGGCCCCCAGCTTCTCCTAGATATGTGCCCATCTCCCATACTCTCACTGAAATGCTTTATCTACGTATATCTGGACAGTAGATGTTGTAAAACCAAAAAGCTACTCCAGGCCACTTTTTCAGGGGCTCTTGAAGCTCCTGTAGCTCCTTTCAGTAACAGGAAAACGATGACTCCTTTGGAGTGAGAACTTCTTTGACGAGGCTGTGTGCCAGTGATGTAGCCTCGTTAAAGCGACTTTTCACTCGCAGTGTAACCTCATGCAGGTAGAGTCCGATAATATATA
>JAYMFT010319533.1:0-10018 GCA_038088735.1 Panulirus argus | reverse complement strand
CAACCCCCAGTCCCCCCCCCCCTCCACCACCACCACCACCACAAAAAAGTCCCTCCCAGTCAGAACTGTTCCCCTTCACTGGCTCCCTCCTCCCTCTCTCGGGGTCGCCATCTCGGCCTTAACCAATACTCACTTTCCCTCTCCTTATGCAACAGTCTTGCCGCTCCACCCCAGCCTGCCTGCCTGGCGACCTCCTCCCCCACCCCCTCCCCCTCCTGGCTTGCAACTCACACTAATGGCAATTAACCTTTAAGCAAAACAATCTTAGGACGGGAGAGTAGTAGTTGTTAACCCCATACAGGGTCATAGACATAAAAACGGATACGAATCTATTAATCTTGCGACCATAAAAGAAAACATGCAAAAAAAAAAAAAAAGTGTGGGTACAAGAGACACTTGCATCACAATAGCCTAGCAACATGACTCACGCTCTCTCGTTCCCTATCGATAGTATTTTTGGATTCCCCCCCTCCCGAGTCTTTTCACGAAATGAGAGTAACCTGGGGGGGGGGGGGAAGTTGATACCTGATACACGCTTGCATCACATAATGCATAGCTTCCCAGACACAGCGATGGTACAGACGTGAAAGTTTAAACGCTACGAGAATCAAGTACCACAAAAATTAGGTCAATGGACAGTAGTGACTCAGGGTACTTGTTATAATTCCGGCGACCTCCTCATCAATTATGTAAGATCGGTTGACCATGAGGGACTGCGCCGTCGCGGAGAACGATTTAGGTAATGTGAGGACAAAACCAGTGAAGCATATTAAGTTTCGATAGTGTGGAAGGGGTAGGCATGTAAAGACACCAGCTGGTATTGACAGAAAGCTTCGGAGCAAAGGGAACCCTGTCATGTGATGGAATCTCTGTGACTTAAGAAGCTTTGTAACATTACAAGTGCACTCATGATTCCAAATGTTCTGGTCCGGGTTCTCTGACAAACTAGAGAGATAAATATATCTGCATGTATGTTTAACTGTACGGACATTCTTCCTCTATTTCAATACAGACTGAGAGCAAGCAAGAAAGGGGACACCTGGAAGTTAGTCCTCTTAATCATGGGACATTAAAAACAGCACACTGGCGAGTTCTTTGACGACATCGCTCCAGACTGCGCAAGAAAATGGTTGACTAGTAAGCTTATGTAGAGAAGGACCCGTCTGTTTCGTCAACCACAAGACACGAACTAGTTCGACACTATCGAACAAGAGAGAGGTTTTGAGATGCGGCCTAAAAGCGTAAAAAAAAAAAAGAACTCTAGTCCTAACATGTGGAAATGGATCACACACACACACACACACACACAGACGAGAGACAGAGATGGAAGCCACACGAGTGTAAAAACTCCCTCCCCCAGTACAGTACAAATAGATAATTACGCACAGACACAAACCGTAATTATTCCATCCACCCTCCGCACCAAACCTTATCAGTGGAACCAGGACACATTGACTACCTGATGGATATTAAAAGACGTCGACCTCGTCAGATTTACCGTGAATATCGCCCGTAGCATACATACACAGGTTGGCGGTTGTGTGGGGTGGGGCAGAGGAGGAAAGGAAGGGACTGACTGCCCATTGTTACACAAAACCCCGAACTCTCGTATCGCGAAAAACTCAGTTTTTGACTGATAAAAACCCCTTTGGCGGAGAGAGAGAGAGATACACACACACACGAGAAAGCCGTTGTTGCACAACATACGATACATTTACGAGTCTCGTCTTTCTTGCCCAGGTAATCCGAGTGTTGAAAAATGGAAAAGAAGAACCGAAGGGAAATGAAACAAGAGACGGGGAACGAGGCCAGGTCTGAGATAAGGAAGCACCCAGCATGACTCTCCCTGGGGAGATCGAGACGAGGACCAAATTGGTCGACCATGGAGATGTAAAACAAGGACCAAGTAGTGGACAATGTGGAGTTAAACAAAGACCAAATGGAGGACCAGTTTCAGTTTTCAGTACTTTGTTCCTTGATAGAGGAATTGGGATCCTAGAGATGTCACGAGGTACCCCTGTACAATATTACCAGGAGCATCGGAGATTTTAAAACAAGGACCAAATAGAGTACCATGGTGATTTAAAACAAGGACCAAATGGAGGACCATGGTGATTTAAACAAAGACCAAGCGGAGGACCAGGGAGACTTAAAACAAGGACGAAATAGAGGACCGTGGAGATTTAGACAAAGACCAAAATGATGGACAATGTACATGTAAGCAAGTACCAAAACAGTGGACCATGTCGATTCAGACGAAGACCAGAGATATGAGGATCTGGTCGGAGGAGGCCAAAAACACAGGGGTACACTGTATACTCGTACATGGAAATCTCTTAACAAACTTGTGGTTCAGACTCCATCCGTCCTCTTCTGAGAAGCTGCCTAGTTTATCCAAAGACTGACTGGCCCCTTGTGGCGGGTTCTGCCCCTCGCATCAACATGGGGGCGGCTCTAGCACCACATACTTAGTGACGAGAGCCAAGACTCAAGACATTAATGACAGTGGGTCGAGTCTGAAGAAATCAGGACTTAACAAGTCTCCCAGTTTGATCTTAAGAACTTGACCCACTCGCCCTTGGCCGTAATGTGGTTGCTCCTTCCGAATTCGCCGTTTAACTGGATCGAGCAATACTAGTCAAGCTGCTGCATCACGTGATCATCGTATGGCGGCTGGCAAGTCGAGGATGAGCCGTTATGATGTCTCGTTCCTATTTACTGTTGGGTTCTGGTGCAATTCGTCTTTTCGGGTTTTCCCCCATTAGTTACCAGTCCCAATGTCTTTCGTTTTTTTAAAACAGATTTTTCTCCATACTCGAAGAGCGTTATCGCTTTCTCCTTGTTCATTCATTTTGTATGTTTAAGCCCCGGCTTCTATATAACGACCCAAGCCCGTGAATGGACACGGAAATGTCCTTTGATAAGAGTGAAGTGGACAGGAAACAGCTAGCTGAGTCCCTCCCTTGACGGCCTTGCATGTCCACAGAGGACAGGGTTCGACTCCCCCACCTCCTTTATCTACATACTCAGGGTATGTACCGACATATTGACAGCGTATCACACACACACACACACACACACACACACACACACACACACACACACACACACACATTTGGGTTTCCGTGGTGTGGCGACAAGCGTTCGCGCACGGGCCCGCCCGGGTTACGGAATCCTGAGGCGCGGCAGCAGCAGCCAGCCCACAGTACATCCAACTGTTCATCCTAACCCACGGATATGGTCGATAAATGTGTGTGTGTGTAAACACAGGAACAAAGACATGATACTAATATACAAGGTTAAAAAAACGGGTCAACACGAGTGTAAAACCCTTCCCCCGTAACACACAAAATAGTAAAGAAAACGTAATGCACTAAGCAAAGACAACAGCGCAACGCGGACAATAACAAGCGCTCACCACAACCTCAATCAAACGCATCATCTGCTTACAACACGACGTCTGGCTGTCTTGCGAAGTGAATAACTATTCTCAAGTATCGTTTCCCATAGCCAGATGCCTCTGGTATTATTATACAGGGGTTACCTAGTGACAGCACTAGGATCCCGACTCCTCTATCACGGAATAAAGTATTAAAACTGAACTGAACTAAGAGACGACTGTACATTACTCGAATCTGTTCTTCATCTGTATTCAAATCGGTCACAGAGCTTGCTATCCACGGCCAAACAGAACGTACTTGAACAGGATCCTCTCACGCACATTTTCACTCCGAAATACCGATCAATTTATTATCTGCTCCAACTACACACGCGTGTTTAGCCACTGATGCGCTGTCTGCCCACAGCTGTCAGCTGTTCCCTTGGGTGAACAGTTACACCCCGGGCAGCATCGCTTGGGTGGGGAGGAGGGGAGGAGAGGGGGGAGGAGGAGGAGGGACATGGGACCGAACCAACAAGGCTGCTCTCTCTCTCTCTCATGCCCAGACGAGCCGTGACGTCATGGGAGTAGTCCGCCAATGGCAGCCCTGCATCCTCGACCAACAGACCCACCCACTCACCCCCACCATAACACCACTCCCGCCCGCTTATGTTTTGCTCTCATGCCCCGTTTTTGTTGTAGAGAGGGAGAGGAGAAGGGGGGTTATAATTTTTTGATGGGGGAGGGGGAAAGGAAGGGGAAATGGAGTTCCACTGAGCGAGACTGTTTGTCCGGCGGTAATGAGTGTGGCGGAGTGTTGGAGTATTCTGGAGAGAGAGAGAGAGAGAGAGAGAGAGAGAGAGAGAGAGAGGATAAGTAGGCAACCACTCGACTGCTCTCCCCCCCCCGCCCCCACTTAGCACAACTAGCTCAATGGCTCCACCAATTCACTGCGAGGGATGCTGGTGCCCTCAGTTAAGTCTCCCCTCACACCCCTCACTAACATGCCCTCTCTCCCTGGCTCCCTCACAACCATGCCCTCCCTCCCTGAACCCCCTCACAACCATGCCCTCCCTCCCTGACTCCCTCACAACCATGCCCTCTCTCCCTGAACCCTCTCACAACCATGCCCTCCCTCCCTGACTCCCTCACAACCATGCCCTCTCTCCCTGACTCCCTCACTACCATACCCTCTCTCCCTGACTCCCTCACGACCATGCCCTCTCTCCCTGACTCCCTCACTACCATGCTCTCTCTCCCTGACTCCCTCACTACCATGCCCTCTCTCCCTGACTCCCTCACGACCATGCCCTCTCTCCCTAACTCCCTCACAACCATGCCCTCTCCCCTGACTCCCTCACAACCATGCCCTCTCCCTGACTCCCTCACTGCCATACCGTCATCCTAACCTCAGAACTGTACCTCCCATGCACCAATATTGCCATACCTCCCCCAAATCCTCACTACTACCATAATTTACCAAACGCACAACCCCAAATTATTTCAAATAATCTCTTCACAACATCCACACTTAAAAACACATCTCAAAAACCACCCACACTAAGCCTCGACCAGTGTATCAGTTTATAAAATACAAAAAATTGACAACAAAGGTGGCATCTCATCGCATGGCATACACACACACACACACACACACACACATACAAACGCATTCGCAGTGTGTAACTTTATGGCTACGAGAGGAAGTGAAAGAAAAAGAAATGAGACGGTGGAGAAGAGAAGCCTAACTCTTGGTGGTTGGGGAGGTGGATGGGTGGGTGGGTGGGTTTGCTCCTCTCTGGGTATTACGGCTCATAACTTTACAATGGCGCAGATTCGGCCTCTATTGGAAGGGACTCGCACCCAGGCCACGGGAGGAGCGCGCGGTTAGGGTTAGCGTGGGGGCTTGCTTGGTGAGTGTGGACGGGTCACCCCAGTGTCATCCAGCCAGCAAACCAACCAGCCAGCAAGCAAACCAACTAGCCAACAAACCAACCAACCAGCAAGCAAATCAACCATCCAGCCAGCAAACCAACCAGCCACCAAGCAAACCAACCAGCCACCAAGCAAACCAACCAGCCAGCGAGCCAAGATAGCAACTACTACCCCTTGAGCAGGTCTCAATCCCAGGTAACAAAAACAACCTGGTTAAACTAATGGTACTTCTTCATCATTCACGCAATCCAACAATACGTCAGATAAAAAAAATATATAAATCAGTTATCGAATAAAGCATAGTCTAATCATCAACACAGAATGCTCAAGGAAGCAAATGTTATCATGTACAGATACATATATCAACTGACTGAACTTTGGTCACTTGTTGCTCCAGAGGTCACTGAACAACAGTACCAGACTTAAGCCACGTCAGAGGTCATGTCACAACAGACTTAACCACAGGTCAAAGGTCATGGAACTATAGTACCTAGAGGCAGACGCTCAGTAGGAGAGAGACTACCTCAGCTCCAGTTAATCTGGCAGACAGCAGCAAGACCTTTCCCCTACGGCAATTACGTATCTCCTTTGAGCACGACGGTACGAATCTTATGATGGCATGACCTACGACCCTTAAAAAGTGGGTTTATGGTAAGGCCAGGCTGGCAGCGTCATGCTCAAGGGGGCTAAAAAGAAGATTATGACCATAGACAGTCACCTCACAATTACGCTGTTCTCACGAGAAGTGAACCTCTGGTCGACGGGAAATTCCTTAAATACTTGATATGTGAGTGACTTTCCTCATACAGCTTCAACTCTTGTTGCAACGTCTCAACACCGAGCTCAGCTGAACAGCGTTCGCGCCACGCTATCTTACACAAATATTATACTTTCATTTTAGCTCCCCCTTAGCGGCGCACTGGCAGAGCAACAGATGATAAGCAAGTCAAAAACACGGAAGTACCCTTAAAGAGAAGGGTTAAGACGAAGTGCAAACACACTAAAGGCTTGCTTACAACAGTAACTCATTCAAAACAAAGTGGAAAAGAAGTCATACGTCTATCAAATCCGACGGGCTTGACCACCAAGAGGATATAACCCAAACAAGTAAAAGACTGTGAGAAAACATCGGTATTAAACCTGAACACATCCCTTATCTTCAGCAGGGGATGCAGCCTAGCTATCACATATACCCTAAGAAAGCAGCCTTACCGACGGAGGAGACCAACGCTGTATCTTCGCATTCCCGTCATCACGAGCGAGAGAAACCTGCCCAGCTAGTTATGCCCCTTACCGGTGCCTCTGGAAGTTAATCTGCAGCCCCCTCACTCCTCCAGAATAACGAATAACGCATCCTTACCATATGACTCTTGACATCTTCTCAATAGAAGCTTTTTAAGTTTCATTCTCTCTCCGTCACAACAGGAATTCGTGCCATAACCTATGCGATTCTAAATGCCATGGCAATCTAACAACACTTACATAAACAAGTGGAAATGCTCTGCGTTTAACAATTAGGCACACATGTGCGACGAGTTAGCTTGCCGTGGACGTGCAAGCGTCACATGACGAGAGGATGGCCAGAGGGGGAAACTAAAATGTTTACACGAAAGATGTCTCTTTATTAGCGCCTCAACCCAAGGACGATGCTCCGGGCGTACCCAGCCAACTCATGCTCGGAATAACAAGCCATGGAGAACACGCTTCCATTTATGGACGGTGGGCATAACACACAGGCTACAGACTTAACCAACCACACTCCAGCCGTGCACGATGAGCGGTAATATGCCGCGCAGACCACAGACCACAGTCGTGGACGACAGACATAACAAGACATTCTCGCAAATGGGTTTGGGGATAACTAGTGTTGAGTCACAAGGCCCGTCGGTTCTGGGACCAATGCTCTTCTTGACCAAAGTAAATGATTCGGCAGAAAGACTGGACTCGGATGCCTGAATATGTTCACAAAGTGACGAGGATTGCATCAATTTTCAAGGAGACCAAGACAAACTCTTAAAAGCTGGTCTGATACATATATGATGAAAGTAAACCCAATTAAATATAAAGTAATGAGGACACAGTGAGAGGCCCTCGATACAAATATTATCTAGACAGAAATAACCTGCAGGAATCTGTAAAAGTGGGAGGGATTTAGAAATCGACACTGTCTGTACCTGTCAACAATGCCTTTCCAAAGTTAAGAATATTAGCATCGTATTTCGTTATAAATCATTAGAGAAAATGAAGGATATTGATAATCAGGTTAATCTAAACTGACAACTTAATCACCCTATATTTGCAATAACCGCATTCCTTTTGTTTCGAAGCGTTAAGAGAGCATTTGGACCTCCCCTAGCAACAAGCCTAGCCTAATTTACCCATGTCGTGTTGTGTCGGATTCTAAGCTTGTTTCGAGACGCCATTGGAAGGCTGATAAGGCCAATCCGTAGCTTAGCACCTCTCCATACGATAACCGATGAGGTGCAGAGCCGACCTATTCATTAAGCATACCAAATAGGCGGATTCTTAACAGGTTATCTGGTAGCTTTGTGGGTATATTGTCCCAAGTCTCCAATGAACGAACGCCATGAGATAAACATTGTCCTGAGTATGTATCTTTGTCCACAAGAAATTTATTACTTTCTTAGGCTTTAGTAAGCCCCTTTGTTATATTTATATACGCGACACTTGCAAGATGCTGCTTCTGGTAATACTGTACACGGGTACCTAGTGACAAAACTAGGTTCCCGATTCCTCTATCTAGGAATAAAGTACGGAAACTAACCCGATTCCTCTATCAAGGAATAAAGAAATGAAACTAAGAAATTTATCACTAAACCTTTCAGATCTGCGAAAATCAAGATAGTAGAATTCTGTGTAACAATAAAATGCTTTTGATATATTTTAGAATATTATCTAACATTACTTCCCGATGACTGTGAGTACGGACAAAGCACAGCCTAGTATGAAGAAGGGTTTGTTACAAGTTGATGGCATGGGATGAAAAATAGCAACCCAGCTTCAACGGAAATCCACAGATATGGTAAAAACGTGGGATAAAATAATCCCTACAAACATCTATACATTCTTCATCAGCTTTGGTGAATATCGTATGATGGGGTGTGGCCAAAAAAAAAAAAGTGTAAAAGAGACTATACACGGGACACACTGGTCCTTAGTGCCTTGCTTAAAAAGCTTAAGAAACATAACAACTCATATACAAAGAGCAACATGGGTTACGCTTAGTTAAGAACACACACTTCAACAGTGACGGTGTTCAGTCTCTTGAGAGGATGCAGGTTTCATCAGACCAGCGTCCAAAGTCCTCGCAAGCTCTCGTCTTACAGCTTGGGGCTTGGCGGCAATATTAACACCTCCATTTTATCTTTTTATATCCCAGTGCTGAATCCGACTTGGGACAGTTGTCGTTTGTTCAATGTCTGGCCGTGGGTCAAAATCCCGTCTGCTTCGGGGGTGACACACCCTGTCTCTGGTGCCTGTACAAAGCTCAGATTACCAAGAGCTCTTGTGGCGCTTGTGACTAAAACGCCTCGACTCGACTCGGCTCGGCTCGGCAGCTAGAAGAGTGAAGGAATGGAAGCTGTGGTTGTGATGACCGATGAAAGGATATGACCGTATTGTTTGTGAAGATCTTGGAGTGGGGTAGGGGACAGATTAGGAGCACTGAGTGTAGTAAGGGAATGGAAGGAAAGCAAACAGATTACGAAGAAGGATTGTCTGTATATATTCTTTGAACAACGGGATTACAAATCACGTCAATCGTTCGCCTGAAGTGAGTTATCAATGTCTGGTCAGTGATTAAACGTATTTAGGTGATGATGAATTCATTAACTCGCCTCTGTTGATCTATCATTCCGTATGTTGACAATCCTGATGACAGAAAAATTACTTTGCCTCATTCGAAGTAAATACCTACGTGTTTGCATCCTAACATTAATACGGGTGAAACTGGAATAATCTAGTCATAAATATGATGAAAAGATGTTCAAATCATTTGATTATTCTGAATACATGGGCCAAAATCACTTCACCATCATCTAATTAGCTCATTTGTACGGTTCTCAGACTCTGGCTTTGTTTCTCAGAAAACAAATCATATTAGTACTACTAGCTCAGTGCTGTATACACACACACACACTCTCTCTCTCTCTCTCTCTTAACATTAATCGTGTAGATGTTGAGGTTTAGGTTCTTGGACTTTAATTCGATTGCAGAACCTATGAAGCATACAAATTCTTATGTATTTATATTTCCATTACCCTTTCTGTACCCTATCTACTTACTTTTAAGTCTAGATTTTCTTTTACGTCTATATTCTTTTTCTTATATACCTTGACTCGAGTTCATAACATAATCTATCTTCTCGTTCTTACAATTAATTTATCAAACTCTATTTCTATCGATAGTAAAATTCATTTGCCACATGTATACCAAGTCTAACAGTTTATCTAAGCAAATTCGTAAGTGCAGACTCAATTTCTGTTGCATCATTAATTCGTGGTCAAGTGTCGCCTTCGCTATATCCTACACTTCTTTTTTATGTTGCTGGCCCAGTCACGGACAAAAGTCCATATCAAGGCCGGGCCCTAATAGAAAAACAGAGAAATAAGAAACGGGAAGAAAAGGCAGGGAAAGTATTTACGAATTTTTGAGAAAGTGAAAGACCTGTCTTTTGAAATGAGC